>JBBPBX010024160.1:10363-29843 GCA_038048925.1 Garcialebias charrua | reverse complement strand
ATTTCTGACCATAGGCCTGTTTTATTTGATGTTGGTTTGTCTTATGCTCCAGTTAAAAACTATGTTCCTGCCCAGCGACGTAGAGTTTTTAAACCTTCCACCGCTGGTCAGTTCTCTGCTGCCTTTGAACAACTTTGTGCTCCCTCTGACTCTGCTGCTGACATCGAACAGCTGAGCTCCTGGTTTGACTCCTCCTGTCAAACCATTCTGGACTCTGTGGCACCATTTAAACTGGTGCGACCTAAAGCCAGATCTGAACCCTGGTTCAATGAAAAAACTCTTGCAGCCAGACAGGAGTGCCGCAGAGCTGAACGGAGATGGAAAAAGGATAAACTGGAGGTTTCTTTTCACATTTTAAAGGACTGCCAACGTCAGTACCAGATCATTGTTAAAGAGGCCAAAAAACAACACTTGTCAGACATTATTGCGTCCAATCACAACAACCTGCGTGTCCTTTTTGAAACTATTGACTCTGTCCTGAAGGCCCCACAACCTGTCTGCCATGAAGCCTCAACTGAACTCTGTAATGACTTCCTGCAGTTTTTTATAAATAAGGTTGTTACCACAAGGGCCCTTATTTCAGCCCCTGCTTTTGACCCCTCCTGCTTGGTCCCCTGCCTGGCTGTGTTCGATAGATTTGAACCAGTGACTCTGACCCTTTTAGAGGATGTGGTTGGCCATATTAAGCCATCAGGTTCCCCTCGTGACCTTGTCCCCCCTCGTCTGTTAAAAGAGGTTTTTTCCAGCATCAGGCAGGTGATCCTTGCTGTTATCAATAGCAGTCTGTCCTCAGGTGTTGTGCCAATAAGTTTTAAACATGCGGTGGTGCAGCCCCTGCTTAAAAAGCCCAGCCTAGACCAAACTGTCTTAGCTAGTTTTAGGCCCATCTCCAAGCTGCCTTTTATTTCAAAAATTTTAGAAAAAATTGTGTACTCACAGGTGAAATGTTTTCTGGATGAGCACAACATAATGGAGGTTTTTCAGTCTGGCTTCAAAATTCGCCACAGCACAGAATCAGCTCTAGTGAGAGTTTTTAATGACATTCTTATGGCCAATGATTCTGGTGAGCATGTGTTCTTGTCCTCCTCGACCTAACCGCTGCCTTTGACACAGTGGACCATAACGTTTTAATATCACGTTTACAGCACCAAGTGGGTATCTGTGGTACTGCACTGAGCTGGTTTAGGTCCTATCTGGCAGACAGAACCATGTCTGTGAACATAGCTGGTTCTGAATCCTCCACTGCTCCTATGCGTTTTGGGGTTCCACAGGGCTCCATTTTAGGTCCCCTGATTTTCTCCCTTTACCTACTTCCATTAGGATCAATCCTCAGAAAGCATGGGATCTTTTTTCATTGTTACGCCGATGATAGTCAGATCTATATGCCATTAAAAAAGAAAGATTGTGACAGCCTGCTCATTTTCAGAGCTGCTCTCATTACTTTTTGTTCTCCCTTGGCCCCTCCCATCCTGCCACACTTAAAGACGCACCTGGATCACAGCTGTGAACTCACCTGATTGGTCCGCTGTTCAAGCTCGTTTGCTCTTCCAGTTTAAAGATGGCAGTTTTTCTCCAGACCTAAAATGAGCAACAGCTGCCACGATTCTGCCAGTGTTGCATCCCTGGTCAAACAATTAAACTTAAATCCGAGGCTGTGCGATCCCTTGGCTGTTCCAAATCCCTTCACTTCCTGCTAAAACCATCACCGTTGACCGAAAAAACAAAAACAAAAGGGAAACGTGCATCTACTCCTGTGCGCTCTCCGACGTGAATCCGGAGATCCTGGAAGCGTGTGACGTCACCCAGTTAATTGCTCGTAAGTCACAGAATTAAATATTTAATATTATTACAAAATAATCAGTTATGCTCCATAGTGATTCAAAATATTACATTTGTTCATTACAGATGATAAAACAAAACAACCAATGGATTCCTGATTCTGCTTTATCTGAGATCTGTAAGTCTATTTATTCTTTTTCCTGTTTTTTATTGTGAGCATTTAAATGGCACTTGGGCCTGATTATTATTGTTTTTGTTATTCCACAGCTCTTGCTGTGGGGCAGTAAATATATGGGAGCCTTGACCTGTTGATTGTGGAAGACAAGAAAATACTTTAAGAACTTTTTACCAGATGGGGGGGGATTTGTGTTTATTTTGTTTATGGACATTTAAAAATATTAAAAAAACCTGAAAGAAAAAAAGGGAAATTATGTGGATGAGGTTTTGTTTGTTTTTTGTGTAAAAGAAAAAAGATGATGTTTTGTTTGTTTTTTGTGTGAAAAAAAGAAATGTATATATATATTTTGTCATTCAAGGTGTTAAAGGGTCAACACCATTAAAGTGGATGGTCCTTGTGTGACAGGTTTAAAAATAATAATAATACAAAAGTAATTCAAAAGTGTTAATCCTAACTGTCAGGAGGGATACCTGGCTGGCACCCCTTTTTAATAAACCAACTTTTGTAAAACCGTCACAAGATGCCTCCTCAATTAGGCCACTTCTGTTGTGTCTTGAAGACATCAAAGCGTGGATGTCTTTAAACTTTTTTAATTTTAATGAAAAGAAAACAGAAGTGATGGTGTTTGGTCCTAGTGGCTCTTGTGAACCTTGCCCTGTTGATCTGGGCCCTCTGGCACCACATGTAAAGAAAACAGTTTCTAACTTGGGTTTTAAAATGGACAGTGATTTTAAATTAGATTCCCAGATTGGAGCGGTGGTCAAGACCAGTTTTTATCACCTCAGACAGCTGGCTAAGGTAAAGTCCATCCTTACACAGCAGCAGCTGGAAACAGTAATCCATGCCTTCATCACCTCTCGGCTGGATTACTGTAACGCTCTTTACCTTGGAGTCAGCCAGTCCTCCCTCAGACGTCTCCAGTTGGTCCAGAACGCTGCTGCTCGGCTTCTAACTGGAGTTCATAAGAGGGAGCACATCACCCCCACTCTGGCTTCACTCCACTGGCTGCCTGTTCATTTTAGAGTTCATTTTAAGATTCTTTTATTTGTTTTTAAGTTTAAATGGTCTTGCTCCATCCTACCTCTCTGAGCTGCTTCACCCATACTCTCCTGCTCGGTGCCTCAGATCAGCTGATCAGCTGCTTCTGGAGGTGCCGAGGTCCAAACGGAGGCTCAGAGGGGACAGAGCTTTTTCTGTTGCTGCTCCAAAACTGTGGAACGATCTCCCTCTTCCCGTCAGACAAGCTCCTTCACTGTCCAGTTTTAAAACTCTTCTAAAAACACATTTTTACTCACTGGCTTTTAGCACAGACTGAATTTGTTCTGCACTGTTTATTGTTTTTATTGACCTTAATGTTTTAACAACTGTTTTATTTTTATGTGTTTAAATGTTCTTGATTTTATGTACAGCACTTTGTTGCAGCTTTGGTTGTTTTAAAGGGCTCTATAAATAAAGTAGTATTATTCTTCTTCTTCTTTAATAAATTAGCATTGAATTTCCAGTAACCTTTGAAATTATTTTTAGTTTCATTTTTGGATATTCGTAGGTTTATGGTGCAGTGATCACTTAAAGGGCTACAGGAGATCTCAGCTTCTGTGACGTGTCCAAGTATAGAATCTGTAATTAACCAATAATCAATTCTTGATCTTGATTGTCTGTTAGCTTTAAACCATGTAAATTGTTTAATGTTAGAGTTTAGGTTTCTCCAAGTATCAACCAGTTTATTGGTGTTCATAAAGTCATCCATGATTGGGTTTAATTTCACCTGAGAGTATTTTGAAGGGCATCTGTCCATCCATTCATCTGGAGTTAAGTTGAAATCGCCCCCAACGACAACATGGTCAGTGGGATAATTCAGCTGCATTTTCTTTTATAGTTGTTGTGACTTGATGTAATAACTGTTTATTTTTTGGTCATTATTGTATCCATAAACATTAACAATGGTCAATCAATCAATCAATCCATTTTATTTATAAAGCACCCTTCATACTAAAAGCAGCTCAAAGTGCTGTACAGAATTATAAAACAATAAACTCACAAAATTAAAGCAAACGACACACACAAAATAAATAAATAAATAAAATTAAATACAGTAGTATGGAAAATGTATAGAGTGAACAGAGATGAACCAGTTCAGGAAATGCAGTTAAAAAGATGGGTCTTGAGCCTGCTCTTAAAAACAACAACATTCTCTGCAGCCCTCAGGTTCTCCGGCAGACTATTCCACAGACAGGGGCCATAGTACTGGAAAGAAGCCTCACCGTAAGTGTGAGTTCTGACTATTGGAACTGTAGTCCAGTACCAGAGGACCTTGATGTCCGCGGGGGCTCATAGGGCAATAGCAGCTCTGCAAGATAAGATGGTGCTAGACCATTAAGACATTTAAAAACAACTAAAATAATTTTAAAATCAATCCTGAGGCGCACAGGGAGCCAATGCAATGATTTTAAAACAGGTGTAATATGAGCCTGCCTTCTGGTCTTGGTTAGCACACGAGCAGCAGAGTTTTGTAACAGCTGAAGGCTGGACAAATTTTTCTTAGGGAGACCAGAAAGCAGTGAATTACAGTAGTCTAAACGACTAGAAATAAAAGCGTGCATCAAAGTCTCAGTATTGGTCAGAGAAAGAAGAGGGCGGACTCTGGCTATATTTTTTAGATGATAAAATCCTGTTTTGACTATTTGTTTAATATGAGGAATAAAAGTAAGCTCAGAGTCAAAAATAACTCCCAGGCTTCTTACTTTTTTAGAAGGTTGTAAAGACAGAGATTGTAATCTCTGAATTGTATTTTCTTTTTGAACCTCAGGTCCAATGATTAAAACTTCTGTTTTGTCCTGGTTTAGCTGGAGAAAGTTCTGTGCCATCCAGGACTTTATGTCTGTAATGCAATTAAAAAGTGCAGTGATTGGCCGGGGGTCATCATGAGATAATGAGATGTATAGCTGTGTGTCATCAGCATAACTATGGAAACTTATCCCATGGCTCCTGATGACTCCACCAAGCGGCAGCATGTACAAATTAAAAAGTAGGGGGCCTAAAATAGAGCCTTGGGGTACACCATAGTTAGCTTCATGGATCTGTGAGGAGCATGTATCCATACTTACCATAAATGTTCTATCTGTGAGATAGGAGCTGAACCACAGAAGAACAGTACCAGAAAGACCGACCAGGTGTTGTAATCTATTTAAAAGAATTTGATGATCTACTGTATCAAAGGCTGCGCTCAGATCCAATAGAACAAGGACTGAGAGCTTGTGTGAATCCAGATTACACCTTAAATCATTCACAATTTTTAATAGGGCTGTTTCTGTACTGTGTTTCGTCCTAAAACCAGATTGATCTAAAATACCGGCATCATTTAAAAAAATATTTAATTTATTAAAAACAATCTTTTCTAAGATTTTACTTAAAAATGGTAAGTTGGATACAGGTCTATAATTATTAAAAACACTAGGATCTAGATTACTCTTCTTCAGAAGGGGCTTCACCACAGCCTTTTTAAAGGCAATGGGGAAGACACCCATCTGAAGAGAACAATTTACAATGTTTAAAATTTCATTTTCAAAGAATTTATAACATGACTGAAAAAGTGATGAGGGAATTGGGTCCAAGAGGCAGGTGGTTAGTTTGACTTGTGAGAAAACTCGGCCGAGCATCTCTGTATCAACCACATCAAACTTGTCCAGTGTTTTCTCAGGTAAAACCAAACATTCAGTAGATTTAATACCAGTATTTTGTTCAGATAAAATGTTAGCTCTAATTGACTCGATATTACCTCTGAAGTGATTTGAAAACTGCTCACAGCCCAGCCAGCATGCCCAGGTGGGCCCCATATGGTATACATATGTGCAAAAAACATGGGCCCCAAAAGGTTTTGTCCACGGTTTCCATGGTGGCCCCACATGGGTTGGCCCAGATAGATTTTAATGGGCCCTGACTGGGTTTTCAGTGGGACCCATATGTTTAACTTAAATGAGACCCATGTAAAACCCATGTGTGTACCTTGAAGAATATCTACCTGGGACTAAACTGGGTCCCAACTGGGCTAAAAATATGGGTAATAAGTGGGTTTGTCCACGGTTTCCATGGTGGCCCCACATGGGTTGGCCCAGATAGATTTTAATGGGCCCTGACTGGGCTTTCAGTGGGACCCAGATGTTTAACTTAAATGAGACCCATGTAAAACCCATGTGTGTGCCTTGAAGAATATCTACCTGAGACTAAACTGGGTCCCAACTGGGCTAAAAATATGGGTTATAAGTGGGTTTGTCCACAGTTTCCATGGTGGCCCCACGTGGGTTTGCCCGGATAGACTATAATGGGCACTGTCTGGGCTTTCAGTGGTTCCCAGATGGTTAATTTACATGAGGCTCATTACAGACCCATGTGTGTTCTTACCAGCATAATTTATGTGTCGGATTTTCCGATCCAACCTGCCGAGAGCACGTATATTGCACCATACTCTGTGACTTCTGTCTTAACATTGTGTGAGTTACACTCAAAGAACACTCTGAGCCTCACAACTGATAATACCCAATCTTTAACAAGAGGCAGTTCTATAACACAGATGTCCTTCTGACTCA
Organism: Garcialebias charrua; assembly: GCA_038048925.1. Lineage (NCBI taxonomy): Eukaryota > Metazoa > Chordata > Actinopteri > Cyprinodontiformes > Rivulidae > Garcialebias > Garcialebias charrua. Next base: position 23,303 of record JBBPBX010024160.1, on the reverse strand, counting down.
TGGTGCAGCCCGGAACACTAAAATACTGCTAAACATTATGGGAAATCAACATAGTCCACTCCCCGTTTTTGATTGTGGCACTATGAGTTGTAATTCTTGTTGGCTTTGATCAACGGATACAGATTTAAACTATAATTGAACACTAATATACCGCTAAGCATGATGGGAAATCAACACGGTTCACTTCCTGTTTTTTAGTTTAGTTTTTGATTGTGGCACTATGAGTTGTAATTCTTGTTGGTTTTGATCAACAGATACAGATTTAAAATATACATTGAATTTATAAATGTAAATTCAATGTACAGTTTAAATCTGTATCTGTTGATCCCACATTTATACCACTTGGGATAAATACAGTTAGCCCACATGGGCTTCCCATGCTGGGCACATTATACTAAAATCACATGGGTCCTATATACTGATGCACATGTCTGTCCCATTCCCAGTTAGCCCACATAAAAAAATGAGCTGGGGCCTATATATATATGCCCAGGTTGAAGCCATGTAAGATCATCCCACATTTAGCCCACTTGGGGTAAATACAGTTAGCCCACATGGGCTTCCCATGCCGGGCCCATTATACCAAAACCACATGGGTCCCATATAATGATGTCCATTTCTGTCCCATTCCAAGTTAGCCCACATAAAAATGAACTGGGGCCTGTATATCCATGCCAAGGCTGAACCCATGTAAGGTTATACGACACTTATCCCACTTGGGGTCAATATAGTTAGCACACATGGGCTTCCCATACTGTGACCATTATACTAAAACCACATGGGTCCCATATAATGATGACCATTTCTGTCCCATTCCCAGTTAGCCCACATAAAAATGTACTGGGCCTTATATATCCATGCCCAGGTTGAACCCATGTAAGGTGATCCCACATTTATACCACTTGGGATGAATACAGTTAGCCCACATGGGCTTCCCATGCTGAGCACATTATACTAAAATCACATGGGTCCCATATACTGATGCATATATCTGTCCCATTCCCAGTTAGCCCAAATAAAATTAAACTGGGGCCTATATATCTATGCCCAGGTTCAACCCATGTAAGGTCGGCCCACTCTTATACCACTTGGGGTAAATACAGTTAGCCCACATGGGCTTCCCATGCTGGGCCCATTATACCGAAACCACATGGGTCCCATATAATATTGCCCATTTCTGTCCCATTCCCAGTTAGCCCACATAAAAATGTAGTGGGCCCTATATATCCATGTCCAGGTTGAACCCATGTAAGGTGATCTCACATTTAGCCCACATGGGCTTCCAATGCTGGGCCCATTATACCAAAACCACATGGGTCCCATATAATGATGCCCATTTCTGTCCCATTCCCAGTTAGCCCACATAAAAATGTATTGGGCCCTATATAACCATGCCCAGGTTGAACCCATGTAAGGTGATCCCACATTTATACCACTTGGGATAAATACAGTTAGCCCACATGGGCTTCCCATGCTGGGCCCATTATACCAAAACCACATGGGTCCCTTATAATATTGCCCATTTCTGTCCCAATCCCAGTTAGCCCACATAAAAATGTAGTGGGCCCTATATATCCATGCCCAGGTTGAACCCATGTAAGGTGAGCCCACATTGATACCACTTGGGATAAATACAGTTAGCCCACATGGGCTTCCCATGCTGGGCCCATTATACTAAAACCACATGGGTCCCATATAATAATGCCCATTTATGTCCCATTCCCAGTTAGCCCACATAAAAATGTAATGGGCCCTATATATCCATGCCCAGGTTGAACCCATGTAAGGTGAGCCCACATTGATACCACTTGGGATAAATACAGTCTGCCCACATGGGCTTCCCATGCTGGGCCCATTATACTAAAACCACATGGGTCCCATATAAAATTGCCCATTTCTGTCCCATTGCCAGTTAGCCCACATTAATCCTGTATAGGACCCATATATTTAGCCCAACAGGGCTCACAAAATGGGTTCCTTTATGGGATAACCATATGGGTCTCATGCAGTTAGCCCAGATAAATCCCATGCCCACTCATTACCCAACTAGCCCACAATAACCCCATGTGGGGCCCAACTATGCATGTTGGCTGGGAGAGAGAGTTAGTTGGAGTATTTGGAGAGGCAGTAAAGTCAGGGTTAATCAGATTGTCAATGGTGGAAAACAAAACTTTGGGATTATTTTTGTGATTGTTAATTATTTTGGCAAAATATGCATTTCTTGAATTTCTGACAGCAGAGTTGTAGATATTAAGCTGTTCGCGCATTATTTGGTAGTCGACTGTCAATTTGTTTTTCCTCCATTTCCTCTCTGCTTTCCTGCAATTTCTTTTGAGCTTCTTTATGTCTTCAGTTTTCCATGGGCATACTCGTTTATTAAAAACTTGTTTTGAAAATAGTGGAGCTATATGATCAAGGTTTGTTTTCAGTTTGTTAAAAAATTGACTGACCATTGAATCGCAGGAAGCAGTTAAAACAACAGGGGAATTTTGGTTAAAATCTCTAATAAAATGATCAATCACCTCAGGGGTAAGATGGCGCCTCCTAACAGTTTGAACCGTGGCTTTCCTCTGAATCAAATCAGTGACATTAAAAAACACACAATAGTGGTCAGACACAGCCAGGTCAACAACAGAGGACACACCAGAGGCCAAGCCATAGGTAATAACAAGGTCAAGGGTGTGTCCCCTGTTGTGAGTTGGCTGCTTGACATGCTGAATAAAATCCATACAGTGTAGAATTTCTAAAAACTGTTTAGACAAAGAGTCTGATGGATTATCAACATGTAGATTAAAATCACCAGTCACAATAATCTTATTATACTTAGCATGAATATGTAAGGGGTTAAAGGGGGGGTCAGTTTAATACTGACCTCCTTTTTACCTTAATTTACTTATTCAGATTGAATAGTAAATTCACGGATTCTCTTCTTTTTCAGTTTACCCAATATTTCTGTGATCTTTATGATGGATAAATAAACAGAGCCATTAAGTGACAATGGACACGTTAACTTAGTTTGATATGTCAAAGAGACACTATCATTTATTTAAAATAAACCAACTAAATTAACACCATTACACTTGATTGACATGATTTCACTTTCTTTCAATTCAAATACGTCAGCACACTTGAATTCAACACAACAGACATAAATATTAGATGTTACACATATTTAGTCTGAGGGGCATTTCAGCTTAAAATATAGTTTCCAGCTTAGGTTGAGAGGGAAAAGAAATAGGAGGAAAGATTTAAGAAGAACATTATCCTGAGCATGAGACCAGAGTGACACTTCCCATCAGACTTCTGCTAAAATCCAGGTACGTTTTGTAAACAGCTCCTTTACCTTTTGACGACCGCCCGGTAAGAGGGAAGACACCAGCCTTCAGATGCACAGAGTCCTTTAGTCCCAGCACGTCCAAAACTGGTTTTAGTTTACGTTTCAACGTCTCCTGGCTTCCGCGTTGGTCATCAGAGAATATGTCAGCTTCAGGCCTCTGACTTCAAGATAAACTTATTCCAGGAGGGAATAAACAAAGTTTTGAGCTCGGCTTGTTCGAAGTAGACTCATAACAGCCTGTTATCAGTCCTTAGCTGAAGACGCCGGTCGTTAGCTCTTGACCACACGTGTCCAGCTCTTGGGAAAGTTCACATCTCTTTGGAAGTTCCCAGCAACTCTGCAGCGTTCTCGCACAGTTAGAACTTAAAACAGGAACGCAGAGAGGAGTTCACTTGTCTTATCAGAACCCAAGGTTACAGCAGCAGAGGGAAATTGTTTAGGAAAAGACAGAGCAGCTGGAGCCTTGTTCATGAAAAACAACGGATTAAACTGTCTTCTTATTTCTAAACAAAACAGTCGGGTCTCTGTGACCCGCAATTTCACCTTTAACATAGCAGTGAACACAGTTTAACTCTCACAGAATAACACAGCTTAAAAGCACACATCATGAAAATGACAAAAGTTATTCTTTTGATCACATTAGAATAAAATCAAAGATAGAAATAGTCTCTTTTGGTGACTATATTTATCAGATTATAGCTAAATGAATGATTTTGTAGTAAATGTCTTGCTTTACTGAGTGGTCAGTAAAGGTCATCACTGGACAGTTCAAAAGTACACAGGTGTCTTAAAAGTGGACAAGGTCATGTCCACTACAAATAAAACATAAAAACTCTGAAAACTCAGTCAAAAAATCAGCAACATGTCCGGGTGGTCTGTAAACAGTAACACAGAGTATTGGCAAGCTGCTAAAAACAAAGGCATGATGCTCAAAAGAAGGGTACTGGTCAAATGAAATCTCTTTAACAGCAAGTAAATTATTAGATATTGAAGCAGTGCCACCACCTTTTCTGCCACTTCGAGCATTAAAATAAAATTTAAAACCAGGTGGAGAGGCCTCAGTAAGAACAACTGGTGCATCTGCACCTAACCAAATTTCTGTTAAAAACAGACAATCCAATTTAAAATCTGAAATCAAATCATTTATAATAAAAGATTTGTTTAAAAGAGAGCGGACATTTAAAAGAGCCATATTGAGGGAGACAGGTGAACCATTAACAGTAGCTGTGGGTGATAAATAATGTTTTGCTAAAGATCTAAGGTTATTAAAGTTCACTGAACGAGTACGGTTATGTATGGTTCGCTCCCTGTATGTAGTCCGTACTGAAATTAATTGGTTGTTGGGAACAGATGGGCCTGGTCCATTGTTATGTGTATAACAGTTACAAGAGGAACTATAAGAGCCAGGACCATGTGGACGTCAGTCAGTAGCAGACTGGTCAGATGTAGTGACATGGTTACCAGATATGGATGGTGAGGTTGTGTGCTGTACCTTGTAGTCCAGGTTGGCAGTTAGAATACGGGTACCTGAGTTGTTCAGATGGAGGCCATCAATCCCAAAAAGATGTCTCCTTCCCCAGAAAACATCAAAATTTTCAACAAAGGTTACATTTTGGAGGATGCAAACAGAAGACAACCAGGTGTTCAGGCTGAGAAGTCTGCTGAAGCGGCCTATTCCTCTGCCACAAGTGCTTGCCCGGTGCCCGCTGACCTTAAACAGGGGTGGAGGCCTCCGGGTTCAACTGTCCCCCTCCTACAATGCTGTGATTGCTGGTATCACTCAGCCCTCTGTGAATAGCAAACAACCATCAGGGTTAAAAATACAGTATGAAGAACAAAATAAAGATTTCCATTTATTAACAAAACTTTTGCATTCATCTTATTTGAAGGAACTAGAACCACAAACATTGACCTACATTTACTCAAACGCAAACCATGCAACCCAAATAAGAAAATATTCAACCCTGAACATTTAGCAACTTTGAGCCTGTCTTATAATGCAGACATGCACAGCCCTAACCAGTAACACCAAGCCTTTTCAGTAGGGTTATCAGACATTTAAGCCTTACTTTGACATGACATTTGAAAAGATGCCCACTTTTCTGGATTTTTTTGCTGCAAATTCCTTTACAAGATCACTGAAGTCCAGCTTTCTCACTAGATCACTCTCAATAGACATGAGAGTCAAATGGTTCAGTCTTTCTTGTCCCATTGTGGATCTGAGTCTATTTTTAACAATTTTGAGCTTGGAGAATGATCGCTCACCACTTGCATTTGTGACAGGAAATGTCAGGTAAAGCCTGAATGCAATATCCACATTTGGGAAGATGTCCTGCAGTTTCTTTTCCCTAATGAATTGTAAAAGCGATGGAGCAGATGTGATCTCTTTATCACGAATAAAATCTTTAAACTGGACAGTTTCCTCCACAAAGTCCATCTCCAAGTCAGCTGAATATTTACTTTGGAGATGAGATGCTTTGTTTCTTAGCTCTTGAACAGTAACACCAGATAAATTGTTCAGGAAGCCAAAAGTGTTGTTGAGGTTATCATATGCAGCATACCTGCGATCGATTTCAGAAAGCAATCTGTCAACAACCACCAAAAAAACACTGGTGGAGAACTTTTTTTGAGCTGATAACTCAACCTCTGAGGTGGCGCTCTCTCCAAAAAATGTTTTTGGAGTCTTTGATCTTTGAGTAGTAGCTCTGTAAGCCTGTGAAACTGTTGGAGACAACTTCTTTGCTTGAGACTCAAACCTATCAAACTGATCTCTCAGACCTCCAATGTACTCCCGCAAGGACCCCACCAAATCCACAGCTCTACACAAGTCTAGTTCCACAGCCTGCAAAGCTGCACTTGCTTTTTCAAAGCGCTGCAAAATGCTGTGCCAAAATGTACACATAAAAGCTGTTTCAAGCTTGTCCATTTTTTTAATCAAGTGATCTTGCTTCATTTCTTATTGCTGCATTTTGGTTTGTGTCATTTACAATATTCTGCAATGATTTTTGAATGTTTGCATAGTTAATATGCACTGCCTGTGTGGCATCTGCATGTGCAGCCCATCTAGTGTTTTAAAGGGACTTCAATGTTTCAATGCGCTTGTTTGCATTAGGCTGCAGTCCATCTGTCACCACCTTCCACCTTGCTGTTGACTTAGAGCAAAAGTTAAATAAGTTTTGCACAAACTGGAAAAAATCAGCTGTCTCAAAACAGCAGTTCACACTATTAACTCCAACCAAATTCAGAGTATGTGCAGCACATGGAACCCATTCAACTAGGGGGTTGAGTTCTTTAATGCGTGCTTGTAGTCCTTTATATACTCCTGACATGTTGGCAGCATTATCATAGCATTGCCCCCTGCAGTTTGCAATGTCAATCCCCATCTCTTCCAAAACCTTGAGTACAGATGCACATAAAGCTTCCCCAGTATGACTTTCAATTGGTAGAAACTTCAGAAAGCGTTCCTGTGAGTGTCCTTCAGGTGACACATATCTTAACACAAATGTTAACTGATCAACATGTGCAACATCTGGCGTGGAGTCAACAGAGATTGAGAAGTATTTTGCCATTTTTACTTCACTCACTATTTCTGATAGAACACGATCACCCATCAGCTGAATAAATTCCTCACATGTTTGGGAAGAAAGATATGAGGGTTTCCCTGCACCTGCATTTCCATATTTCTCTATGTGAGATTTCAGAAAAGGATCAAACTCACTGATTAACTCCAGTATTCCCAGATAATTCCCATTATCAGTTCGGCCAAATATGTCACTGTTTCCTCTAAGAGCCAGTCCTCTCTCTGCTAAAAACTTCACAACAGACACAACTCTTCTCAAAACTTCAGTCCAATATGCACACTCAGATTCAAATTNACCTTCCACCTTGCTGTTGACTTAGAGCAAAAGTTAAATAAGTTTTGCACAAACTGGAAAAAATCAGCTGTCTCAAAACAGCAGTTCACACTATTAACTCCAACCAAATTCAGAGTATGTGCAGCACATGGAACCCATTCAACTAGGGGGTTGAGTTCTTTAATGCGTGCTTGTAGTCCTTTATATACTCCTGACATGTTGGCAGCATTATCATAGCATTGCCCCCTGCAGTTTGCAATGTCAATCCCCATCTCTTCCAAAACCTTGAGTACAGATGCACATAAAGCTTCCCCAGTATGACTTTCAATTGGTAGAAACTTCAGAAAGCGTTCCTGTGAATGTCCTTCAGGTGACACATATCTTAACACAAATGTTAACTGATCAACATGTGCAACATCTGGCGTGGAGTCAACAGAGATTGAGAAGTATTTTGCCATTTTTACTTCACTCACTATTTCTGATAGAACACGATCACCCATCAGCTGAATAAATTCCTCACATGTTTGGGAAGAAAGATATGAGGGTTTCCCTGCACCTGCATTTCCATATTTCTCTATGTGAGATTTCAGAAAAGGATCAAACTCACTGATTAACTCCAGTATTCCCAGATAATTCCCATTATCAGTTCGGCCAAATATGTCACTGTTTCCTCTAAGAGCCAGTCCTCTCTCTGCTAAAAACTTCACAACAGACACAACTCTTCTCAAAACTTCAGTCCAATATGCACACTCAGATTCAAATTGCCTCTGCAGCTGTGTGTCTATCCTCCCGCTGGCTGATGCAAGTGAAACAAACGTCAGCATTGCTTTTCTGTGATTTTCACTGTTTTCATGTTCCTTCATGCGTTCAGTTGCGTGCTTCCAGTCACAGAAACCAGTTTCAAAGCTTGACTGTGTAGTGGCATCGCTGAAAATGCGGCATGCAAAACAAAACGCAGCTCCAGAGGATGGAGAGTAGAGCAGCCACGGTCTTTCGATGTACTCACCATTTGCCATCTTACGTTTAAAGTGAGATTTGGAGAAGAGACGTTTTTGATGCTTGTACACCCGTTCAGATGCTTGAAAACTAACGTTCATATTTTGGCAGCTCCCCGGTCCTCGCTCAGCCCAGTAAGCCCGCGCGGACTTGTCAATGTCCCCCCAAAGCGCAGGATCAGTACTGTACGGATCCACAGTCGTTCCACCTGCTGAAGAACATCCTGCTTCCACCTGCTCTGACTCCTCAGATGCCAGTCCAGCTTGGACGGTCACGGCTGAAGGTTCTGGCGAGCTCGTGCAGCCGGTGTTAGCAAAGCTAACAGTTTGATCAGCGGGGAGTAATGATGGTGGTCCTGCTCCATCTCCGCTAACAGGTTTAAAAAAGCCTGTCAGTTTAGGCATTTTATTTATCGCCTCTTTGTCACGATGCACTTTTTCTATTCTCTTTTTTCTTTTCTGCGCTCCGCTGTCGTATTTCCTATTGTCCGCCATTGTAAAAACAAATACAGTACGTATTGACCAGCGTCGGTGAATGACGCTCGCCCCCCCCCGCCCTAAGATGCGCGTCAAAACTGGACCAATAATAAGCAATCATTTAAGATGGACATTTGACAGAACAAATTAAAACATTTTTCAAAGGCACTGTCAAAATCATCTTAGTCATTGGTTAAATTCTGACACTATCCGTTTACAAATAAAAAAAAACTTAGGGGGCGGGGCCGGAGACTCCGGGCGGGGCCCCTAAAATTCTGTGGCCCCGGGCTCAAGCCCATGGCAGCCCGTGCGAAAATCCGGGCGTGTGCATGAACCACGTGACCGCGTATCGGCTGGTTCAAAGAGTGTCGCAGCTCTCTCTATAGCTCTGACTTTCTTTACCCACAAACTGTCATAAAATATATTTTTGTTCAATTTAACAACAAATAAACAAAAAACCTGAAATGTGGAGGCTTTTTTACCTAAAGGTCTTTAAAATAATTTTATCATTTAAATGATATTTTCATTTCAAGCTGAGAAAGTTAAATTTTTTTGACTAATTCATGAATCAAATAATAAAACATGAGTATTTTGAATCATTTCTGTAAGGTGGTTGATGTTTCCCCTAAAGAACACAAACTGTCATATAGTTAAAGTTACATCAATTCAGGATGGTTGTCTGAAGGAATTCATGCTTTGACTTTTCATTACTCTGATATTTTACTAACACATGTATTGTGGACTGTTGCTGCTCTTGTTGACCATAAAAACAACTTGTTAATGAAATTAATTTTTGTGTTTCAAAATAAAAACAAACAACCCCTCCTTGTTGTCCTGATCTAACATGTAGAGTGGTAGTAGCTGAGAGTGGTCCACCAGCCAGACTCTGAGCTCTAACAGACCAGCTGAGATCTCAGAATATCACATGAGATGGTTCATAACGTTATTTACAAGGTTTGACCAAAACGCTACAAGTTTCTCATCACAAGATGATCTTAGTGTCAAACTGTGGGATGAAAGGTGGCGGGTGATATGCATTCCTTCAAGGAATGCTAGGCCTTGAATGGATTCAGTTTTTGTGTCTCTGACATCCAGTAAAACTAATTCTGTCCACTTCAATCATTTAGTTCATATTTCAGTTTGAACCTGCATCCTGTTGCTTCAGCTCACATCTTTTATTCTTTATTCAGATTGGATGCCTGCGAGTTGTCAGAGATCAGCTGTTCTTCTCTGGTCTCAGCTCTGAAGTCCAACCCCTCCCTTCTGACACAACTGGACCTGAGTGTGAACATCCTTTCTGACTCTGGAGTGAAGGAGCTCTGTGGTTTCCTGGAGAGTCCAAACTGTAGACTGGAGGTTCTGAGGTCAGTTCACTGCAGCTGCTGGAGGTTTTCTATGTTTGTCCAACTAAAATCTTTCCCTGATACTTCACAATTTATTCAGTTATAAATGTTTCATTCCTTTAACCCTTTGATGGTCTAAAATCAGCCCCACATTTTAATGTTTTATTTTGGTGCTGTCAGTAACCACAGATGTTCCTGACAAAGACTAAAAATCCTTGTAAAGTATTTTATTTAATAATAATAATAATTTTATTTAAAAGCGCCTTTCAGGACACCCAAGGACACTTCACAGCAAGAAACGTATCACAGAGATTGTGTAAAAACAAACAACAAGCACAGTGCAAACATCGGCTGGAATTAATTGAAATGTAAAATACAAAAAGATTATAAAATACATAAAGAATATAAAATACATTTAGTAAAGTTAAGGATAAGCGAGTCTAAAGAGATGTGTTTTCAGAGCAGTCTTGAACAGAGAAAGGGAGGTGGTGTTTTGTAGGTCTGGCGGTAGAGAGTTCCAGAGTTTATGGGGCAGAGCAGTTGAAGGTCCTGCTCCCCATGGTGGAGAGGCAGGCAGAGGGTACATGGAGATGTAGCGAAGAGGAGGATCTGAGAGAGCGTGATGGGATGGAGATTTGTAGGAGGTCAGATAGATAAGGAGGGGCAAGGTTGTGGATAGCTTTGAACGTGAGAAGTAGAATTTTGAAGACAATGGTGATTTAACCGGGAGCCAGTGGAGCTGCTGCAGAACAGGAGTGATGTGGTTATAGTAGGAGGTTTGAGTGATGACACGGGCAGCTGAGTTCTGGACCATCTGTAGCTTGTGGAGAGATTTGTTAGGGAGGCCATAGAGAAGGGAGTTGCAGTAGTTGATACAGGAAGTCACAAGACTGTGCACAAGGATGGCTGTGGAGCGGGGTGTGAGAGACGGACAGAGACGGTTAATATTTCGGAGGTGGAAATAGGCAGACTGAGTAACATTGTTGATGTGTGAAGTGAAGGAGAGTGTGGTGTCGAGGATGACACCGAGACTCTTTACCTGAGGGGATGGGGATAGCAGAGAGTTGTTAAGGGGGACGAGAAGGTGTTCTGATTTTGGAAAAGAGTTTTTGGTACCAACAAGAATGATTTTTGTTTTGTCACTGTTTAGTTGAAGGAAATTATTAGAAAACCAGTGATTTAGCTCATTGCGACAGTCTGTGAGGATGGAGGATGGATGGGTGGAGTTTGGTTTTGTAGACAAGTAGGGCTGTGTGTCATCAGCATAGCAGTGGAAATGGACGCCGTATTTCCGGAAGATGTGACCTAGAGGAAGGAGGTAAATGATGAAGAGGACGGGTCCGAGGACAGAGCCTTTGGGGACACCAGTGGAGACAGGAGAAGATTGGAAACTGAAGCATTTAAGCTGAATAAATTGAGTGCGGTCAGAGAGATAAGAGTTGAACCAGTCTAATGGGGTACTTGAGATGCCAATGGAGGTTAGTCTGTTGAGGAGGATAGAATGACAGATGGTGTCAAAAGCAGAACTTAAATCAAGAAGAATGAAGATGGACAGAAGACCTGAGTCAGCAACACAAAGTAGGTTGTTAGTAATTTTTATTAGAGCTGTTTCGGTGTTATGGTGGGGGCGAAAACCAGATTGAAACTCTTCATAAATGTTATTGTTGGACAAGTGAGAGTGAAGTTGACTAGCTACAGCTTTTTCAAGAATCTTGGAGATGAAGGGCAGATTTGAGATCGGACGAAGATTACTGAAGTTGGTAAAGTCAAGATGGTTTCTTGATGATGGGGGTGATGGCAGCAGATTTGAAGGCTGTGGGAACAATGCCAGAGGTCAGGGAGGAGTGGATGATGTTATTTAGTCAGAATACAGGTAACCCCCTACCTACGACTCCATCGACCTACGGCGTCCCGGACCTACGAACGTATCATATTTAATAAAAATATGACATTATTGTATTAAAAAAAAAAAAAAATTTTTTTTTTTTTTTTGTGTTTAAATGTTCTTAATTTCATGTGTACAGCAGCTGTGGTTGTTTTAAAGGCTTTATAAATAATAATTATGATAAAAAAGATCATTTCTGATCATTTTTGAGCAATTTTTGAGCAATCTTGGGCAACAGGAAGTAAGGTCTTCAGTTTACACGGTCACAAATTAATGTAGAACACCGGACGCCATTTTAGGTTCAGTCACTGGGGTCTCCGGTCACAAATTAATGTAGAACACCGGACGCCATTTTAGGTTAGCTGCTGAGAGCCGGTCGAAGACTGATGACCAGGATGGCTTCATATGGATTAATTACTAGCTGGAAACGTCTCTGTGAACTTTGTGGATCTCTCAGGCAGCAGCGGATTTATCGCCGATCGTGCCAGGCCGCCGCGGGAACACCTCCGGCCGGCCTGTTTACACCTCCGGCCTGGCTAGCTCCAGAAGCTAACAGGGGAGCTAACACGGGAGCCGGCTTTTGAAGACTGCTGACCAGGATCGCTTCATATGGATTAATTACTAGCTGGAAACGTCTCTGTGAACTTTGTGGATGTCTCAGGCAGCAGCAGAAGCTGCAGATTGATCGCGCCGCCGCTCCAACACCAGCTCATGGCCTGGCTAGCTCCAGAAGCTAACACCGGAGCTAACACGGGATGCAGCAGCTGCGTTTGACCACCTCCAGGTAAGAAATTATATTTTTATTTAATTTATATTTTTATTACTGTACTGTATTAATTAATTACACTGTGTTAGGTGTGTTAGGATAGGCGAAGTACGTACTTGTACCACAAAAAAAAATAAAAAATAAATACAGGACATCCCCGAGTGACGAGTGTACGGAAGGTCTGACCTGCGAACAGATCGACCTGCGAACCGTTCTTAGGTCCCAAACTCGTTCGTAAATCGGGGGTTACCTGTATATATATATATATATATATATATATATA
>JBBPBX010024160.1:0-10276 GCA_038048925.1 Garcialebias charrua | reverse complement strand
TATATATATAACACAAAGCCACATTTTTCCGTTTTTCTGGGTGAAGGCAGAGGACCCCCCCGGACAGATCTCCAGTCCATCACTGATACACCCAGGACAGGTCTCCATTCCAGACGTCTCTGCTGCATATTTTGGACCAAACAGGACGGATGACAGACAACAAACGGATGGATGAAGATGCATCTGAACTTGTTTTTGTTGTAAATAAATGTAAATTTACAATAAAGAATATAGAATGCTTAATTGTTGATGGATAAAAATACACAAATAAAAACTAGTCAAAAATATAAAAGCATTAATTTTGGCACAATCTGCAGCTTAAATAATATTTCATACAAATATAAACCTTTACCCATTTTAATAACAACTGAAGAAGTCAAAAGGAAGCTGGCTTTTTATTTTTTTATAAACATGTCACCATAAGACATTCCTTAGTTTGTAGCCTTAAAACAGACAAACTGAAAAAATGCATCACAAAAAGTTTATTGTCAGAGTTTGATTTAGCTTTTATCCACTTTAACAGCAGGGTTCTCCATCTGCGTTCCTGCGATGCTGTTGTTCTCCATGGGCAAGAAGAGTTGAACAAGGTGACGTGTAGGAGTTTTGATCACATCATCCAACACCTGATTATATCATCCAACACCTTAAACAGAAAAATGTGGCTTTGTTATATATATAAATATATATATATAATACATTTACATAAATGTTAATATATGACTGCCTGATCACAAAACAAAAACACACACCCTGATGATCAGCTATTTTATCAATATATGTTATTTTGACAGTATTTGATATAAATTTCTTTTTAAATGTAATGATTGACGTATAAACTACTGTTTTTATATATATTTATATATAGTGAACATGTAAACATGCAAAGTACAACAGTGGAAATATGAATGGTGTTTTTCAGAACGTATGTTTGAATAAACTTCTAAAATAAACCAGATAATTTAAAAAGGACTCATGTTTTTAGACTATAAATTAATGTTGAATGATTATTAGATAAATTAATTAATGTATTACCGTTTCAGTGCTCTGTAAAAGATTATCCCGATCAGCGTTGCTGCTGCAGAACTCAGACATGCTCACTTCCTGAACGTGAAAGTGAAACCATAAAAACGGAGCAGCAGGAAGAAAATAAAACCCTGCTGTTTCTTGTTGATCACTCAAAATAACTTCTGCTTCACGAACTGAAGACAAATTGCTAAAATATCAAGTTTTAAATTGCTAAATTCGTCTGATGCGTCTGCATTCTCCGCCATTGTTTTTCAATGCGCGTTGGAGCAGGCATCTGGACGTGACGTCACAGTCACGTGACCGGAAAAATCCGGATTTACCGTGTAAAAAAACGGCGCTAATTTTAAACTATTTTTGAGAGGAATTTTCATTCATTTAACATTGTTTTAGCAAAAACGATCATAGTTCAATGTTAAAATATATATATGTTATGCCATTTTATGGAAAATTCAAAGATGATGTCAGGGGAGCTTTAAGGGTCTTATATTAACTTTTCTGCAGGCACATTAACTTACGAGTTTACTGGCTTAGAAAAAATAAGTTTAGGATGAAGAATGGAATGAAAGATAAGAGGGAGTGAAGAGAAAATATCTTGATATGTGTAACCAGAAACCATGGCAGTTCCTCAGTAGCTTCCGCTCGACTTTGGTCGAATGGCCATCGACGTTTTACCTGTGCAAAGATTTTTGGCCTCAGCCCGGCAAACTAGTCCCAGCCTTATTAACCATTCTGCTACGGTTTAAAGGTGACCAGTAGGGCTGGGCCATATCATATCGTTCCCGGTTTTACCGGTATAAAAAGCTTGCCCGGGCAAAAAAGTGATATCATGATATGCTAATTTCATGACGTAATATGTCAGGGCGCCCCGCCCCCTTAACAACCGAGCGCTTCAAACAACCAAACCGAGCTGCGCACCCCCCCTCCACCAGTCTGCGTGCAATACTAGCTAGCTAAAATGCTAAAAACAAACAACGCGTCTCAGCTTCTCTTCCCCCTGCTTAAACTGCAGGTAGAGAGAGCTCAAATGCCTCCTCCCCCCACCCCGCTCTGAGCAGTCGGTGCTGTGTGTCTCCCCCGCTCTAAACCGTCTTTACAAACGCGCGGCTCCACGGACCAAGAGTCAGGTAATCAGAGACAGATCGTCTAAAAAAGCTAAGTCTGGTCGACCATGAGCATGCATCAGGGTGTGCAGAGACAGATCAGTTAAAAAAATGAATAATTCCTGCATGAATAGATAACAGACTTTTTCAATCTAAATAACAGATCATTTTTATTTTTATACTTTGAGACTGAATACTTTACTAAATAAAGTAATTTCAGTAAAATTACCCCTTGTTTTTTTTATTTTATTTTTTATACATAATACTGCAAAGCAACATGTTAAGTTAATTTTGTCAAATTAAAAAAATTGATTTTTTTTTTTTTGGTTATATCACGAAATTTATCGTTATCGTGATAATGCTCTGAAATATCACAATTTAATTTTTGAGCCATATCGCCCACCTCTAGCGACCAGCGTCCAACTTTCAGTGGCTCGCTACAAGTCGGCTTCCACTTCTCCGGGGTAACGGCTCCAGCTCTGGTGTGGTTTTTCAAGATAAGAGATCATTTGAAGGAAATTCCTTCAAATGGAGCGTTTCAGCTCGAGGTCGGATTTCACAGCGAGCTTGCTGTAAAAACCTTACTGATAGAACGAAGTCATTGGCGTTTTGACTGGCGTTCAACCAGCTTTCAGGAGAAGAACATAGTTTGAGTTCCCTCGTAAACTGAAGCAAGACAGGAAGTTAGGGTTTTATGTAGAGGGCTTAACTCCTTCAAATCCACCCCACTGATTGGCTGTTCACCAAAAATAACGGAGTGACTTTGCAGGTCAGCGAGTTGAAGTCTGAAGGACAGGCAGGAAAACTGTATAGATAAACAGACAGACGGAGTCGCCAGTAAAGTGATTATTATGTCTAACTCATACACAAAGCTGAGAAGTTTCACTTAACACATACCCTGAACTGTGCCATAGTTTTAAGCACCATCGTACTGAAGAATAAACCAGCATATTAAGTGTGACAACTCATGTTAATAACAGATTATCATAAAATAACAATAGTTATTCTGCTGATCAATTCTGAATTAAACAAAGTAACAATTAAAGAGAGCCTCTTGTGACTTATTTGTGTTCTGATTCAAACTAAACTGGAATAAAACAGTGATTTTGTCCTTCACTGTAGGTTTTCAGAGAAAAGGAGATTCACTTGAGAGCTTCAGTGAAAATGTGAAATCAGGTGTTTTCACCGACAGTTTCAGAGACCAGGGTGTTCCATTACAGTATGCAAGGATATATAAAATGTCTCAAGTAAAGAGAGGTTTTGGTAATGTAAGGAAACAAAAAGTAGCTGCTGTTAAAAGTAAAGTAAGGCAGAACATTAAACATTGGCAAGACAATGGCTTTAAATGATGTAATTTGCTATTTCATAGGAAAACCAGAGACAATATATTATGATAAACATGAAAAAGAAAGCACTAGATAATTTTGCCACAATATGAAATTGAAAATGGTGAGTAAGGTTATCAAAACAAGCAGTACGTCCAGTTCAGATGATCTGGCACATTTGTAAGATCTGCCAATGTACAGTATACACTCTAAAAACTGCTGGGTTAACAACCCAATATGTAACTCAGTGCTGGGTCAAATTTGGACCGAGCCAACGCTGGGTTGTTTTAACTCAAAAGGGTTGGGTTGATGGTTTGACCCAGCAAGCTGGATTAGGGTAACTACCCAATCCATCCATCCATCCATTTTCGTCCGCTTATCCGGGGTCGGGTCGCGGGGGTAGCAGCCTAAGTAGGGAGGCCCAGACTTCCCTCTCCCCAGCCACTTGGAGCAGCTCCTCTGGGGGAATCCCAAGGCGTTCCCAGGCCAGCCGAGAAACATAGTCCCTCCAGCGTGTCCTGGGTCTTCCTCTGGGTCTCCTCCCGGTGGGACATGCCCGGAACACCTCACCAGGGAGGCGTCCAGGAGGCATCCTAACCAGATGCCCGAGCCACCTCAACTGGCTCCTCTCGATGTGGAGAAGCAGCGGCTCTACTCCGAGTCCCTCCCGGATGACCGAGCTTCTCACCCTATCTCTAACTACCCAATGATTGGGTTAAATTGACCATTGTTAAAAATTAAAGTTACCCAAAATTGAGTTGAAACCCAACACAAGGGTTATTTTACCACCATTTTTTTACTTTAAAATCCACTATATAAAAACTGGATTAAAAACAATCATATTACCTCAAAAGTACTTTTATTTCCAAATGATATATGTATGGCAACAGAATTCATATATGAAAGTTTCAAGGCAGACAAGTCAAGAAAGTATACAATTCATTAAAACAGCTCCCTTACGTTCATTCTTTGATTACAGCTCCAAAAATACACATTTATACACAAGAAATAATTTAATGTAAACGGTTTTACAGCAAACAAGTAAAAAAAATCAGCCATTTAACAAGTGACTATATCAGTACTTTAGTAAAATGATAACAGGAAAAACTGTAGGTCAGAACATTTAATGATTCTTTATGAGGAACATTCACCCTTCCATTGCAGCTAACTGGGCCCTCATTAATTTTATTAGATTTGATTCATGTCCAGGGATTCCATAGATAACAATGTGAAGAAAATCCCAAACTGGGCACATGACTTTGTTTAGTTTACATCAAAAACACAAAAAACTTTAAAACAGCCATCAACAGCAGCACCCACAAGAAATGGATGCTCCATAGCAGTTCCATTTATGATAACAAAAGCTTGGGAACAACATTGCCTGTCCCCAAGCTTGAGTACGTACAGATACTCTGTTGCTGCATCTTCAAGATCCTCCACCATGTGTGTCCCAACCTGATGGAGGGAAAAGACATAAAGCAAGCCATTAGTGATTTAAAACATAAAGATGAACATTCCCCATTAATAATTTTCTACTGATTCTTGTTTGATACAAAACTTCACTATTGAATATGACACACCTAGGTTTACGTACACTCTAAAAAAGCTAAGTCTGGTCCTCTAGACATTCGAAAAGTTAAAAGTTTTATTTGTAACCTAATGTGTTTGTTTTGTGTTTTAGTGTCAGTGAGGAATAAACTGATGTTCTGACCCGTCCAGAACCCAGTCTGACTGGATGATGGGTCCAGCTGACAGCAGGTTCTGGTTCCAGAGGACCTCCTTGTTAGAAAGTCACACAGACCTGAGTTCAGTTTTCTTGTTTCTCCTCAGAGACTCTGAGAGCAGACACGATGCGTTCAGGGACACCTCTGAAGTGTAGGACACTATTGTTTTTATGATGGTTTCACTTCATCAAAGTGAACTCCAGTTCATGTTCAGGTGAGAAGAGATCCTGAAGAAACTGAGTGACATGATTGAATCTGAGGAGATTTCACACCAACTTCACTTTATTAAAGATTTTCTTTTTTTATTTTTTTTTTTTTATTGCAATTTTCTTAAAATATTTGCAGTGAAGAAGTACAATATACATACAGTCTTAATCAATGGTTAATTTTCCAGTGCTCTCATTGTCCAGTTAAGAAGGTGGTGTATTCTTTCTGTAATAAGTCCATTTTCCCCACTTTTCGTTAAACTGCGCCTCTTGCAGTCTTAATTTATGAGTGAGTTTTTCCATTACAAATATCTCTTCCACAGTGCTCAGCCACCGCTCCACAGTCGGTGGATCCACTTTATACCACATTCTTGTGATGGCTTTTTTACTTGCTGTTAACAATATCTTAATCAGGTATTCATCCTCTTTTTGTATGATTTTGTGTGAAATATTTCCCAAATAAAGTATTTTGCATGTTTTGGGTATTTCATATTCTAGTATTTTATTCAAAGTAAGCCATATTTTATCCCAATACCCTTTTATTTTTTGACATGACCAAAATATATGTACATGGTCCACATCTCTGTGTCCACAGGATCTCCAGCACGGTTGCGTGCTGGATGCCATTTTCTTCTGAAGTTTTGGTGTTATAAAGAATCTAATGATATTTTTCCAATTAAATTCTCTCCAGAACCTGGAGCTGGTGGCCGTACACTGCGTTTTACAGATGTTTAACCATTCTTCCTCAGTTATTTGTTCCTGCATTTCTTTTTCCCATTTTTCTTTAATATATAGTGAGGAAGTTTTCTTTCCTGCCATCAGACCTCTGTATAAAGTTGAAATTATTCTACATTTTTTTCCCTCATAGGCCTTCCGAAAGGCTTCAATAATTTCGCTTGTTGTGTCAGTTTTTACCTCCTTTTCATAGTAATGTCTAATTTGTAAGTACCGATACCTTTCTTGCTCTTCCAATCCAAATTTTTCCCTTAGATTCTCAAAACTCTGCAGCTTACCCCTTTCAATCATCTTACACATCACTGTTATACCTTTATTTGCCCACTGTTTAAACCCTTTATCATGGGTACCCGGTATGAACCTTGAATCCCAAGCAAACCAGCTCAAGATCCTTGTTTCTTTTTCCAATTTATATCTATCTACCACTGTGTTCCATATTTCAATTGTAGTTTTGGTTATTGAATCCAGTTGATTTTCTAATTTGCCCAATAATGTTTTGTGAGATATTAAATTTCTCACCTCTATACCTTTCATATCCATTTCCAGGCTTTTCCATTTTGAAACATGTTCATCATTGCACCAGCATATCAGAGGTCTGAGTTGTGCTGCATAAAAATATTCTTTGAGACTTGGTAGAGCCAAACCTCCTTTATCTTTTGGGAGCTGCAGAGTTTTGTATCTAATCCTGGGTTTCTTCCCTCTCCATATAAACCTCGAAATCCACTTGTCCCATTCTATGAATTGATTTTGTGGGATTATCACTGGCAAGGATTGGAACAAGTATAAAAGTCTTGGTAAAATATTCATCTTAATTATCTTTATTCTTGATCCAAGATCCAAACCAACTCCTGACCATCTATCCAAATCTTTCCTAATATGTAAGTTTATTTTTGTGTAGTTTGCGTCATAAAGTGTATCTATTTTTTTTGTAAGGTTTACCCCCAAGTATTTCATACATTTTTCATTCCACTTCAGATTGAATACATCTCTAATCTCTTGTGATGGAGAGTAGTTTATTGATAGAATTTGTGTTTTTGTAACATTAAGTTTGTATCCTGAGAAGCTTCCATAGTTCTCTAAGAGTCTCATTGTTTTTAGGAAACTAACATTAGGTTGTTTTAAAAATAATAATACGTCGTCTGCAAATAACCCTATTTTGTGTTCCTCCCTTCCTATTTCCACTCCTTTCACATCATCTTCTTGTCTGATCATCTGTGCGAGTGGTTCAATAAATAATGCAAACAGACTTGGGGAGAGACAGCAGCCCTGTCTTGTACCTCTCTCCAGTTTTATTCTTCCTGTCAGACTACCATTTATTTTTATTCTTGCTGTTGGTTCCTGGTATATTGATTTAATACAATTAACAAATTTTTCATTGAATCCAAATTTTTCTAGTACTTTGTACAGGAATGTCCAATTTACACTGTCGAAAGCCTTTTCTGCGTCTACACTTACTAAAATCATGCTGTCTCCGTTCCTTTGTATATGATCTATAACATGTAGGGTTCTTCTTATGTTATCTTGTGTTTGTCTATTTTTAATAAAACCAGTCTGGTCCTCCTCAATCAGATCCTGCATTATATTTTCTAATCTCTTGGCTATGATAGAGGTGTAAAGTTTATAATCCACATTTAGGATTGATATTGGTCTATAATTGTGACAATATTCCTGATCTTTACCTTCCTTTGGAATAACAGAGATAATAGCTGCTTTCCAGGAGGGGGGGATTTTACCTGTCTTGAGACTATAGTTAAATGAATCATATAGGAGTTGGATTAACTCCTCTTTAAAAGTTTTGTAGAATGATGCCCCCAGTCCATCTGCTCCTGGTGATTTCCCCGGTTTAGCCCGACTAATTGCATTTTTTATCTCTTCGGCAGTTATTTTTGAAGTCAGCATCTCATTTTGTTTTCTACCTATTGCTGGTAGATCTAATGTGTCCAAAAACTCTTTCATGGCCTCCTCCCCCTCCAATTGAGGTTGGGTGTATAAGTTTATATAGTACTCCTCAAATATCTTTTGAATTTCTTCTGGTTCATATTGAATTTCATTGGTCAGTGGGTCTCTTATTTTATTTATATTGCTTAATGCCTGCTGTTTCTTTATACGTCTAGCCAGGTCTTTAGTAGCTTTAGGTCCTCCTTCATAAAATGTCTGCCTTGTAAATCTAGCTTTCCTTTCCACCTCCTCCAACAGGATTTCATCTATTTTTCCTCTGGTTTCTTTAACCAGTTTCAATGTTTCTGGATCATTTGTTTGTTTATGCTGTTGCTCCAATTTTTTCAGCTCTTCAATTTGTCTTTGATATGTTTCTAACCTATTTTTTTGTATAAATGCTGTGTATGAAATAATCTTTCCTCTTATTACTGCTTTCATAGTGTCCCATAAAATTGTCGGATCTACTTCTCCATTGTCATTTTCTTCCTTATATCTAATAATTTCCCCTTTTACTTCCTCTACAAATCCCTTATTATTTAATATTCCTTCATTGAGTCTCCATACGGTATTTTTCCTCCTGTTATTCAAATTAATTTTTAGGTAGATTGCACTGTGATCTGAGACATCTGTTACCCCTATCCTGCATTCCTTCACTCTAAATAAGTCTCCCTTATTCATTAATATGTAGTCAATTCTAGAGTATACTGCATGTGGTACTGAATAGTGAGTGTAATCCCGGTCTAAGGGGTGGAGTTCTCTCCATACATCCAATATTTCCACTTCTGAAATCATGTTATTCATATACCTATTGATTTGTTTTTTGCTTTCTTTCCTACTTGTTGTGTCTAATCCATAATTCAATACCACATTCCAGTCTCCACAAAGTAACAATATCCCTTCTGCTTCCGAACTTAGAAGATGAAATATTTTTTCAAAAAACGTCTTTCCACTTTCTGGGGGTGCATACACATTAAACATTGTTACTAGCTGGTTTTCTAATTTGCCTTTTATTATTATGAACCTCCCTTCCTTATCTCCAATTTTCTTGATCATTTCAAACTTCAAAGTATTTGCAATTAGTATCATCACTCCCCTTTTGTGCTTTTGTCCAAAAGAACTGGAAAATGAATTCCTGTAACCTAATTTTTTAAATTTGTCATGTTCCTCTCTGGATAAATGTGTTTCCTGCAAAAAGATAATCTGCATCTTCTCTTTTCTAAACTTAGTTAAGACTTTATTTCTTTTCTTGACATTATTTAGGCCGTTAACGTTCAATGACACCACCATTATTTCATTATTTTCCATTGTTTATATCCCTTAAAATATTTCTCAACTTCTCCATTGCAATACTAACTACTAACCTTTTCCCCCAAAAAAAACTTAAACTAAAAAAAAAACTGAACTCCCTGACAAAAATGGGCCTTATTCCCCTAAGGCCCTGTCCTCCTGTTGGGAAGGGTGGGGGGTAGCCTGTTGTGTACAAAGGGCCCCCCCTAGCGATTTGAGGTAAACCTAAAACAGGTGTCCCCATCCTACTAGGTAAGTCCAACAGTCACTGTTTTAACAGATCTCCCTGTCGATTTCTATATAAATATTAGAGAAATCTGTTTTATATAAGAAATAATAATAAATAGGAGGGGGGGGGGTGGAGGTAAGGGTGTTATAATTTCTCAAATAAGTCTGTCTTAAGATGTCCCATCTGTTGTATTTAAAATAAGAGAGGCTGGCAATTAAATTATAACATAAACATATTTCTTAAGAGTCAAATAAACGTATAATTATTTTCCTTTAAATAACTATAACAGTTAACTTATTAAGTCATGTCTTTATTTTAATAACTCTGTTCAACCAACCCCCTGTTTCTTTTTCTTTTTTTTACTTTGGATTACAGACAGGAAAAGCTTGTTACCTCCGTGTCTCCCCCTCACGTCCCCCTCTCCGTTTCTCTTATGAACAAAGTTTCTTCATCTTTTAAACTCCTGCAGCCTGGCCCTCGCTCGGCTTCCAGCATCTTGACTCGGTCCCTCTGCAGCTGCGGTCTCTCCCTCCGTGCGCTTCATTCCAACGCGTTGCCATGGCAACACATTCCTGATCCTCTCCTCCAACGATGGTCCGCTGCTGTCCTCCTCCTGTGTCTCCAGCCCTCGTCTCCTCATGTCTCGTGCTGCGTCCTCCGCGTTGTCATACGTCATGATCCCATCCGACCAGTGGATTCGTATCCT
>JBBPBX010024159.1:22810-39907 GCA_038048925.1 Garcialebias charrua | reverse complement strand
CGTTTCTGTAGTTAAATTTTAATGAGATTCAGCAACGAGGCTAGCCTGTATAAATAAAGGTTGAATGAATGAATGAAAAAAGCGCTGAGGTTGTTGTTAGAATGAGCTGATGACTCAACAACACGCAGCAGTCCTGCCCCTGCACGCAGAAAGTCCCACCCCCCCGCAAAATCTCTGCTGGCGCTACGAATTCTGGGATAGCCTCCGCCAGAAAGGATTCACGGATGCATCCTTGGATTTCGGCAGGAAGTAGGCCGCATTCCTCGGCCGCGTGAGGAGGAGTCTTCGAATTGGGACAGTCCTCCGCGTGGGGCAATGACGTATGCGGCCGACAAATGCGCACTCATGAGGATCCAGCCCATGAATTGAGACACAGCCATAGAGACAAACGAGACAAACAACCATTTTCTCTCTCACTCACACCTAGGGACAATTTAGAATTACCAATCAGTCCAACATGCATGTTTTTGGCCTGTGTGAGGAAACCAGAGAAAACCCATGCATGCACAGAGAGAACATGCAAACTCCACCCAGAAAGGCCCGCGGACTGGGATTTGAACCAGGGACCTGCTCACTGAGAGGCAGCAGCTCTACCAGTTGTGCCACCATGCTGCCCAATAGTAATTTCAATTCAACCTTTATTGATAGTTTGTTAGTCGCATTAACCCTTGAGGACTCATTTACAAAAGAGATCTGTTTTTAATCAATTTAATCAAATGTTTACAAATGTAGGTAAACATACATTAACAACCCGTTAAAATACACCAAAATACAGGAAATGGCATCTTTTTTATTCCATATTTTGTGGGGGAGGATCCACAGACCGCCCGCTATTTATGTTCCGGCATCAATTGGTTTACAAATTAAGCCCTGGGTGCGCCGTATGTATGAAAACAGACCCGTTCATTGATATTGCGCCTTATAATCTGGTGTGCCTTATAGTCGGAAAAAATAAAGTACCAAAAATTGCAAAAGTAATTAATATTTACAAGGTCCTAAAGAGAAATGGTAAAACAACAACATGGTAGAATATAATGGTGCAAGCATTTGTATGAATAAGTATTTCAAGATAATAATGTAAGCTAAAAATGCATGTGATTTATATTGCACATAACTAACAAAAGCAAAACAGGTTGTGTGACAAGTTATTACACAGGTAGTGAGTGACATTGAGATTGAATTATGATGGTACGGTAGTGACATAGATATTGTATCATACATGATACAGCCACATAGTGCAGCAGCAATAAATATGGTAAACATTTGAATGATTTTGTGATTAACAGGCTCCGGCAGAACTTGAGGAAGTAATTAAATCACTGAATCAGGTGTGTTGAAGCAGGGAAATGGCTAAAACATGCAGGGTGGTGTTCCTCAAGGACCAGGGTTGGGAAACACTGGTTTAGAATACTGTAATGTTTTCCCAAGCTAAGATTTTTCTCAATTGGTTCATGCTAAAGTTCTTGCCACCTTTTTTTTTTGTTTTGTTTTTTGTTAGAATATTTTGGAGAAACAAAACTTATTTTGGAGAAACAAAACTTATAAGTGGAGTTTTTTATATTTATTATCAATATCTAGAGTAGTGTAGAAGGGAGGCTCAACTTTTCAACCAGGGAAGAAAAAAAGCATGATTTGTATTTATTATTTTGTCTTCTGTCCTGTGATGTGCGTTGTCATCTATTAATTATTTTATTTTATTTTATTTTTTATGTTTTTACACAGAGTCTGAAGGAGGGGCTAACCGTGCAGGAGCGCATGAAGCTTTTTGAGGCAAAAGACTCCAGAAAGATTTAAATATCAGTGAAAGAGAGGTCTCCTCTCACTTTTTATTTGATTTCTTGGAAAAGTTCAGAACTGGACCTTCTGATTCCATTCCTCTCGGTTGTCATTATAACATTTGGCTGATTGAATTTACAGAATGAATCCTTTAAGTTTTGTTTTTAAACATTACAGTGAATCAAATGGCTGTTGGAGGGATTTTTAATGAGTTTCTTTTAATCCTCAAAATACTAAAACTCAGCAATACACAGTATGAACAGTATATATTTCCTTATACAAATTAGATTTCTGCTGTACTATATTCTTGTTACAGTGTTTTATATTTAGTGATTTTTATGTGTTTTATTGATGCACCAGTTGAGTTGTATATACAGTAACTACTGGATTTACCTAGAATGGAGTTTGTTAGTGATGTTGGGGGGCATCTGCTGTATTATAACAAAAGTTTGAGTGATGATGGTGTGGTCGTGTTTGTGTCTGGTTTTTTTCCAGAGAAGTGTGTCTGTGTGTGAAGGGGGTAAAATTGGGTGGGGAGGGTGTGATTGCACTTACTTGACTACTTAAGGAAGCTTGTTTTTAGTTTAAAATTAGTGGAGTAACTACAAGTCAGTTTTTGCAGTGCAACCAAATATTGAAACTTGTATTATTCAGTGAACAGTGGTTTCTTGTTTGTGATGCTGAATATTTTACTTCTTTATAAAAAAAATAAAGTTCTTAAAGCTGGTTTTGTTTAATGTGAGGAAATTATCTTAGCGAAACCTTTTAGGTCCGTGCATGACTGTACAGCATAATTTAAATAGCAGAATGATCCTCTTTTGTTTCCCTATTTTATGCTTTAGTGTGAAACTTTTAACATTAATAAGCTTTGCTTTGCAGATCCTACTGTGTAGATGTTTATTAAGATTGAAATGTTTTACTGTAAGCAGCAGTCTGGAAGCACTTGGCCCAGTCCTGAACATCTCTCATTAAATCTGGTTGTTCCTCAACTCTGTGATGAGTAGAAAACATGAAACCTGTGCAGCTATGGATACACACTGTATAGTATTCAAATCATGCCTTGTACATAAGAATACGCCACATGGAAGCCTTCTGTGTTTTTGTTTGCTCAACAGCTCTACATGAATTATATATAAATGAATATTTTTTATTTCTTTTTGAATGTATAACGTCAAATAAATGAAGTGTTTTAAAATGCGTCTTCCCCCCATTCACTTGCTTTAAGTTTAAAGTTGTAGCACTTTCAAGGTATTTTTTTATTCTGTTGCAAAGATTTTTATAGCTCTACCAACAATGTGAACTAAACTTGTAAACTAGAAGAAAAAAAAGTGTAATTTAAAGACCGTAAAGATCAATGGCCCTGTTTAAAAGAAAAATCAGTGTTTGAAGAAAAAAAAAGATAAAAGTTAAATGCTGTGGTTTGCAAATAATTTGTGAATGAAAATGTACCAATTTAAAATTAGGTTTAGCAAATCAGAAAGAGTATTAAAAAATTAAGATGATAAGCCATGTCAGAATAAATACAATTTAGGGTTTGTGTTGTGAATGACTCGGCAACAGCCACACCGCATTTTAGCTCCAAATCTGCTAAATTAACTGAATTAATGGAAATGTTGCGTTTTGAAAGGTTATTTTGCTGTGGTGGTCATTAATGAGTCTTTTAACAAGTTTTAATTAAAAGCTGTCGTGGTTCATGAGATAGTTTGTCAACAAACAAAACACAGGCACAGGTAAAAATATAATCTGCCTTTTGTGGGGAGCAATAACCCCATGGACTATGTTTGCAGATGACATTGTGATATGTGGTGGGAACAGGTGGAAGAGAACTTGGAGAGGTGGAGGTATGCACTTGAAAGAAGAGGAATGAAAGTCAGCCGTAGTAAGACAGAGTACATGTGTGTGAATGAGAGGGAGGCCAGTGGAACAGTGAGGCTACAAGGATCAGAGGTCACAAAGGTGCAGGACTTCAAGTACTTGGGGTCCACTGTCCAGGAAAATGGGGAATGTGGTAAAGAGGTGAAGAAGAGAGTCCAGGCAGGATGGAGTGGATGGAGAAAAGTTTCAGGAGTGATTTGTGACAAAAAGGTGTCAGCAAAGGTCAAAGGAAAAGTTTACAAGACAGTGGTGAGACCAGCTATGTTGTATGGTCTGGAGACAGAGACGTTGACAAAAAGACAGGAGAAAGAACTGGAAGTAGAAATGAAGATGTTGAGGTTCTCCTTAGGAGTGACAAGGATGGATAAGATCAGGAATGAGATCATCAGAGGTACAGCACAGGTTGAACAACTGGGAGATAAAGTTAGGGAGGCCAGACTGAGATGGTTTGGACATGTCCAGAGGAGGGACAGTGGGTATATTGGTAGAAGGATGTTAGAAATGCAGCTTGCCAGGAAAAAGACACAGAGGAAGGCCAAAGAGGAGATATATGGATGCAGTTACATGAAGGTAGTTGGAGTGAGGACAGAGGATGCAGAGGACAGAGTGAGGTGGAGGATGACTCGCTGTGGCGACCCCTGAAAAGGGAAAAGCCGAAAGAAGAAGAAGAATAACGAACCCTTTTAGGAATCCTGCTGCTGCAGTGTGTGCAAACCTGGTGAAAAACTACAGGAAACTTTGACCTCTGTAATCGAAGACTATACTGTACCAAATATTAACATTGATTTTCACAGGTGTTCAAATAGCTACTTGTTTGTAGCAGTAACACACAAATTAATTATTAAAAAAAAACATACGTTGTGATTTCCGGATTATTATTTTTTTAGATTATGTCTCACAGTGGACATTTCAAGCTGTGGCCGCAAGGTTGTTGGTGCCTGTCGTGGTGGCAACCCTCGAACCCGGTGGTGGACAGTGAGGGATGCTGTCAGGCTGAAGAAGGAGTCCTATTGGGCCTTTTTGGCTTGTGGGACCCCGGAAGCAGCTGATAGGTACCGGCAGTCCAAGCGGCATGCGGCTCGGGTGGTTGCTGAGGCAAAAACTCGGGCGTGGGAGGAGTTCGGAGAGGCCATGGAGAATGACTTCCGTACGGCTTCGAGGCGATTCTGGTCCACCATCCGGCGTCTCAGGGGGGGAAAGAGGTACGAGACCAACACCATTTATGGTGGAGGTGGCGTGCTGCTGACCTCAACTCGGGATGTTGTGAGTCGGTGGGCGGAATACTTCGAAGACCTCCTCAATCCTACTGGCACGTCTTCCACTGAGGAAGCAGAGCCTGGGGACTTTGGGTCGGGTTCTCCGATCTCTGGTGCTGAGGTCGCCGAGGTGGTTAAAAAGCTCCGCGGTGGCAAGGCTCCGGGGGTGGATGAGATTCGCCCGGAGTTCCTTAGGGCTCTGGATGTTGTAGGGTTGTGTTGGCTTACGCGACTCTGCAATATCGCGTGGACATCGGGGGCAGTTCCCTTGGATTGGCAGACTGGGGTGGTGGTTCCCCTATTCAAAAAGGGGGACCGTAGGGTGTGTTCCAACTATAGGGGGATCACACTCTTAAGCCTCCCTGGTAAGGTCTATTCAGGGGTTCTGGAGAGGAGGGTCCGTCGGATAGTCGAACCTCGGATTCAGGAGGAGCAGTGTGGTTTTCGTCCTGGTCGTGGAACACTGGACCAGCTCTACACCCTCAGCAGGGTCCTGGAGGGTGCGTGGGAGTTTGCCCAACCAGTTTACATGTGCTTTGTGGACTTGGAGAAGGCATTCGACCGCGTCCCTCGGGGGGTTCTGTGGGGGGTACTCCGGGAGTATGGGGTACCAGGCCCTTTGATAAGGGCTGTTAGGTCCCTGTACGACCGGTGTCAGAGCTTGGTCCGCATTGCCGGCAGTAAGTCAGGCTCGTTTCCGGTGAGAGTTGGACTCCGCCAAGGTTGCCCTTTGTCACCGATTCTGTTCATAACTTTTATGGACAGAATTTCTAGGCGCAGCCAAGGTGTTGAGAGGATCCGTTTTGGTGGCCTTAGAATCGCTTCTCTGTTTTTTGCAGATGATGTGGTCCTATTGGCTTCATCAGTTCGTGATCTACAGCTTTCGCTGGAGCGGTTTGCAGCTGAATGTGATGCGGCCGGGATGAGGATCAGTTCCTCCAAATCCGAGGCCATGGTCTTGAGCCGGAAAAGGGTAGCATGCCCTCTCCGGGTCGGGGAGGAGGTCCTGCCCCAAGTGGAGGAGTTTAAGTATCTCGGGATCTTGTTCACGAATGAGGGAAAACTGGAGCGTGAGATCGATAGGCGGATAGGTGCAGCGTCCGCAGTGAAGCGGGCGCTGTACCGGTCTGTCGTGGTGAAGAGAGAGCTGAGTCGAAAGGCAAAGCTCTCAATTTACCGATCGATCTACGTTCCCACCCTCATCTATGGTCATGAGCTTTGGGTTGTGACCGAAAGAACAAGATCTCGGATACAAGCGGCTGAAATGAGTTTTCTCCGCAGGGTGGCTGGACTCTCCCTTAGAGATAGGGTGAGAAGCTCAGTCATCCGGGAGGGACTCGGAGTAGAGCCGCTGCTTCTCCACATCGTATGACTGACAAACAGAGATAGGAAAAATAGAAAGCTGCACACTCAGTGATTAAAAACAAACAAACAAAAAACTTCCCGACATCCAGTCAGGGGGCGCACAGCTGACTCTGTGGGGGGGGCAATGTCCCTCAATGCCCGCCCATGCAGCCGGGCCTGGACCTTGTGTGTGTGCCAATAAGCCAGACAGACACAGCATCCATAATGGTGTGGTTACACCGAACAGCTTTTCAACCTCCAAAAAGCTCGTCACGCACGCAAGTGGACGCACTTGTGAATGCAGCGTCTTCAGAGCTGAACGCCAGAACGCGAAACAGCTGCTGGGTGTGTGGGAGGAGCTTACCGGTATACAGAGTCCTGCGCACAGAGTCCTGCGCACTCCGCCAGGCGAGGAGCTTTTTATTTCCGTCTCTGTGGAGCAGACTTGACTGGTCGTGAAGGACTTGTCGCGAACACACAGCTACAATGAGTTTCTCCTCATAGTACACGACCTCGCGGGTCTTTTCTGTGTCCCAAAAACAATACGTCACATAGTGCGCGCGCACCCTCGTTTCCGCGTCACACAGGGACTATCCCCCTCTCTTCTCCTCGTCTCTTCTCCTCGTCTCTTCTCCCCCTCTCTTCTCCACCCGACACTCCCTGATTGGTTGACATACCAACCAATCAGGTACTGTAGAGTTGAGCGGCGTTTAAAAGTTTGAACCGCGAAATCTTCAGCATGCTGAATGCGCGGTTTGGAGGCTGAAGCCGGTTCACGTGCACGGAAAAACGCTTCCCAGCACGCTCAACACGCACGCGACTTGACGCCCGACGCCAAGACGTGGCTGGAAGCGCGTCCCCCATTGACTTTGCATGTAAACTGGACGCTCCTGCTGCTGAAACGCTGTTCGGTGTAACTACACCATGTAGTTACACCGAGCAGTTTTTTAACCTCCAAAAAGCTCGTCACGCACGCAAGTGGACGCACTTGTGAATGCAGCGTGTCCAGAGCTGAACGCCAGAACGCGAAACAGCTGCTGGGTGTGTGGGAGGAGCTTACCGGTACACAGAGTCCTGCGCACAGAGTCCTGCGCACAGAGTCCTGCGCACTCCGCCAGTGGAGGAGCTTTTTATTTCCGTCTCTGTGGAGCAGAGTTGACTGGTCGTGAAGGACTTGTCGCGAACACACAGCTACAATGAGTTTCTCTTCCATAGTACACGACCTCGCGGGTCTTTTCTGTGTCCCACAAACAATACGTCACATAGTGCGCACGCACCCTCGTTTCCGCGTCACATAGGGACTCTCCCCCTCTCTTCTCCTCCTCTCTTCTCCCCCCGACACTCCCTGATTGGTTGACACACCAACCAATCAGGTAGAGTTGAGCGGCGTTTGAAAGTTTGAACCGCGAAATCTTCAGCATGTTGAATGCGTGGTTTGGAGGCTGAAGCCGGTTCACGTGCACGGAAAAACGCTTCCCAGCACGCTCAACACGCACGCGACTTGACGCCCGACGCCCGACGCCAAGACGTGGCTGGAAGCGCGTCCCCCATTGACTTTACATGTAAACTGGACGCTCCTGCTGCCGAAACGCTGTTCGGTGTGACTACACCATAAGAACTGCCACCTGGTGGATGCTGTGTCTGTCTGGCACCTGTCACACTGCGTACAGGTAAGACAGCTGAGGGGAAATTACTGACAAAGTCAACTCAAATATCCAGCTATGTAACATGTGACAACCTGCAGCATCCGCTACCTGTGCACGTGTGTTGTGCATGGTCCAGGCCTTGAACCAGGAGTCGTTACAAGTGCAGCTTATTGGGCTTTCTGAATCGTCAAAAATTGCACAAGCTGAAACCCAAAAAGTAAAAATGATACCCTCATGTTGTAATTCATATAAACAGTCTGTAATTTTCATGCATGTTTTTAATTATTTGTATTATAAAGTATTGTCAAGTATCTCATATTTAACAGATAGGACATGAAGCAAGAGATTTGACTGCTAAACTCGTGTACGTCACAAGCTTACATTTACAGAAATGCATCTAATCTTTCGGCTGCTCCTTCAGGAGTTGCCACAGTTAACTACAGGTAGAACTCGTACAAAGACTTGACAATTGTTTTTTGGTAAAAAATGGTACCATTTTCATTAATGAAAAGTGCGTTATAAATTGAATTCATTATTATTATTATTATTAATTCAGATAATCTCAATGTTACTCACTACCTGTGCAATAACCTGTCACACAACCTGTGTAGTTTGTTATGTACATTATATGTGTATCATGTGCAATTACTACCTGCTGTGAACTACTTATACTAATTCATACTACTTGCACCGTGCATGTTCTTTACTACATTTTTTTAGATCTTGGGAATATTATATAATTTTTTTCACTTTTGATACTTTATTTTGTAGCTTTATTGCATGCTTTAATATTTCTTTATTTTGGATTTTTTAGCCAGTTGAAACAGTTCTTCTCATCCTGAGCATTTCATTGCACTGATGTGATTGCACTGATCGGGCAGAGGCGGTCTGCTGCTCGCCTGCAGATCGCAGTTTTTTTTTTACTTGAAAAATGCTGTTACGTTGTGTCGCATTTGGGTGTTCTAATATCATCAATGAACAAGCTAGCCTGGCCCTCGCCATTCCTACGCAGCTCCGCTCAATTCTCATTTCCCTTCACTGCTGGTCCTAGTCCAAAGCGAAGTGAAGGACATGGGTCTGGTATCAACCAGGCTATGAACAAGCTAGCCTTTTCACCTTCCCAAAAGATGAAATACTTTGTCAAGAATGCAACAAAGTGCACCCCTCGGAGCCCCCCTGCCTCGCTCCACCTGAAGGTAAGTCTCATACGGCTGCAGACATAAATTAGATCCTGCTGTTTCTTGTTCCATCACCCAAATTATTTTCTGCTTCCCAAAATGAAGACAAATAGCTCAAATCTTAACTTAGATTTCTAAATTTGTCTGGTTATAAATTGTCTGCTATTAAAGAGACCAGAGCCCTCTGCCCGTTTTTACGTCACAGACGTTGCATTCGCGTGTAATCGGATTTCCCGTGAATAAACACGGCGTGAAGTTTAAAATCACTTTTAAAGCAAAATTAAATTTATTTGTCATTTTGTTTGCAAACACGAACATATTTAAATGATAAAATATATTTATTTTGAGCAATTTTATGCATAGTAAAAAAAATCATGTCAGCCACACTTTAAAGTAATTGAGTTTTGTCAAATGGCCTACGTATGGGCACAATTTCAGCAATAACGAGTCATAGCAATACTCATCTGTTTTTGTCCACATGAGGGGGCCATCAGCCTAGATTTCAATGAAGCTTTTCATCAGCAGGATATGGGCACCAGTGACCCCGAAAGGAAGAAGCAGCTAAAGATAATGAATGGATGGATACTCATCAGCAGTGTACTCACTTGTACAGGATCAGTAAATATTTTAAGTCAAAACTAGAAGACGTTTTTGGAGCGACAGGCCAAGGAGTTGAGAGCAGCAACAGAAGCTGTTCACTCAGTCTTATATCACAGCTTCTTTTGAACAGAATGAAAGTTACAGAAATATTTTCTTTAAAAACACATAAATGAAACCTGGTTGAGGAGAATTGGAAGAAGCAAAACAGATATAAAGAGGAGGGATAAAATAGATCCAACAAAAAAGGTATGAGAGACAGTCCAAACAAGTGAGACGGTAAAGTGTGACAAACCAGTGGTTTCAATGGGTGCTAATATGTTGTGCAAAGCAGAGACATCCCCCCCCCCCCCAATCTCTCCACCACCAAACCACACACCTGGGGCTTTGGTCATGAAAAAGCAGGATTGGCAGAACAGGTGAGGTAGGGCTCTCCTATTAGGACCAGTGAAAACTGGATACCTCAGAAGAATACCAGGACCGGCAAGGCTGGAAATGTTCAGGTAGTACTTCACATTCAGTATTTCAATGTCTTCAGGGCAGGTGAGATGGAGTACTCCAGCAGATCTCTGGAACAACCTCAGAGGTTTCTGTCCAGAAGAGCACAGTCCCAGGAACAGCTAACATACTGAAAACCCTGTAGCTCCCAGACCTCTGAGGGTCTGAGCTTAGGGCGAGGTGGGAGTTTAATTTTTTGTATACTATAATTATTGATATATTATCAGGAAAACATGAATCATGTTTGGTAATATATTGTAATACTAAAAACGTAAGCACAAACTGATTCACTTTGACCACATCGTGAAACGTGGGCACTGTAAACCATTCAGGTAAGGTTAAATACAAAAGAAGGGAAATTAAAGGTAGAATGATTGGACAGTTGTTTGACCTCTTCACTTTGAACTTCCACTGGTGGTTCTGCTGGTCCTGGCAGGTGACCTTTGAGGCTGTGCGTTGGGTGTGATGATGGTGAAGGGGCCTAAGGATCCAGGGCGTCTACGTCCATAGTTGGAACAGACAGCCAGTCTTACACTTGGTCTACAGAAGGCTCCACCCTGCAGCCGTGACCTTTGCAGTGGGCTCTTCTGCGTACAGGAGGAACAGCACAGGTAACTTCACCGCTGGTGCTTTGGCTTCAGGAGCTGCTTCACCTTTATCACAGGAAAAAGGCTGAGATTTCTTTCTTGCTCCTGTTGTCCTGTAGGGCAGAATGGTGCCACTTTGGATCTGCATGTGTGATCTCAACGTCAAAGTATAAATCTCTATGTATTATATAATATATAATAGGACAGGACGGCCCCCAGAAACCGTCTCGGCTCCAGCAAACTGGTTGGTCCGCATAAGGTGTTTACTGCTTGGTGGGGAAACAGTTTGCTGGAACTCCTCTGACTGATGATGCCCTCTGGAAGGAGGGTGAAACGTTTCTATAAAAAATAAACTGTCCAGATGACCCGACTGAGAATTATTGGATAATATAATAATATAAAATATAATCTAGCTGTTTTGCTACTTTTCAACATCTTTTTTAACTTGTTTAAAAAAAATCTGTATGCCTCTCTCTTATGATTGTCTATTGTTGTCGCTGTTGTCATCATTCTTCTCTCTTGTAAATGAGTCCTTGAGGCTCAATGGGATTAACCTGCCTAAATAAAGGTTGAATGAATGAAAATAACCTTTCCACGAGAACTACATATCTATATATTTATATGCAAACAAAAAAAAAGTGTTTGATCTACTCATATTTGATCACTTTCTTATTTTGTGTATCGTGTTGCACATTCTCAACCAGTTAGTGTCTCATTTACATAAAAGAAAACCACTCCTTGTTTCCGCACAGTGTATTATACATTTAATTTTTATTAAATAAAACAAACCAGCCAAACTTAACATAACATATGTCTATACATGTATAAAAAAACTTTACCCTTTAAAGTATTTAATCTTTAATTGCTTTTTTTTACAACATTTACAAACCCTTTTAAAGGGTTATTTCTCAGCCTGTTTTGAATGGGCACAGTTTTTCATATTTTAACAGAAACTTCTGATATTTTTGTGTGTGTATTCTTTAAAGACAAATTGATGCAACAACGTAAAACACTTCTTCACTTTCTATTTCTTGTCTGTTTGTCTTTTCAACGGCAAAGGCTGTTGTGAAGCTGCACCCAGACTCCAGTTCAAATCACAGCCATGCCACTAACAAGAAAACTGCAATCAGCTTTGTTATCAGTTATGAAACAGCCTGAAGTTTAGCTGTCGGGAGCAGTTAGAGGGCTCGGAGGGCACTGGGCGTCCAGTCGTATGGAAGGAGGTCTCTTTTGAGGTTTGACAGAGGCGGGGATGTCGGCAAACACAACGGATCGGCCGTCAGGACAGAGCAGGACGCTGGAGTCGGCCTCACACTTAGTGGTTCTGCTCGGCCACAAGGCCTCAGCTGACCTCAGGTGGAGGCCAGCTGGAGGCAGGCCCTCAGTGTTTACGACCGACGCTTGGCTCATCTTGATCAGCATGTCCAACGACTGCTTACGACTCTCCAGCGAAGCCCTCAACATCTTTCGTTCTCGCTTATCCTCCTCCTCTTTGCTGTTCGTCTCTTCCAGCTCCTCGTCGTCCTCCTCGATCTCCGTCATGCTGGTCTTAAGGCTCCCGTCTCCTCTCACGCTCTGCTCACCAAGAGAGTCTGTCGAGTCTCTTTTAACCGACAGGTCGAGAGGTCCGTCAGTCTGGACTGCCGTCCGCTCCAGCGCCTGATGAATGTGGGAAAGCTCGCTACGGATTTTGTTCAGGTGCTCCCAGAGGTGCCGCTGGGCAGGAAGGTCCTCTTTTTCGAGGTGGGAGATTTTGTGCTCGGCCTCCTGGTACTCGTGCAGGGCCTTGGAGAGATCACTGAGGAGAGCGACCACCGACTCGGAAGCTTCTTCCTCAATTGTTGTGGTGGCGGTGGAGTCTTGACTGTTCCCAGCCGACGGAGAGGCCGTTTCACTGTTGGGACTGGAGAGGGGACGGTTGTACCACAACTCACCTGGCCGGCTCTGAAGCGGAGCATTCTGTAAACTAGAAACGAGAAAGAAAGTTCATATCATTTTATTTGAAAATCAAAAGTGTTTGAAACGGAAAACAAAACCAAATCCTTCTTACAGCTTAGTGTAAATTAAAAACAATGCTCATGCCTTCGCAGTTAATCTCTGTTTCGCATCAACATCAACTTTACCTGTTTTGTAAAATAATTTTGTCTGCTGAAACAGTCTGTAAGTTCTTTAGAAGGTCCCATGTAAAACCAGAGACTGGTTTCTTGTCCGCAGGCGCTTCATGGTTCCTCAGCGCAGCTCCTGTCCTCTTTAGCCCACAGGTGGCTTTATCTTCTTTGGCCTGAACCTTTTCTGCCAACCTGTACTTCTGGTCGAGGGCGTCACTCTGAGGTGACGCCCAGCCCCCAGGGGATACCAGGGTTTCTTGCTGCAAAGAAGGCACTTTCCACGGATTGACTTTGGGCTGGAAGCCCGGCAAGGTATTTGCTTCTGGACTGTTGGTGGAGGTCTTGAGAGCTTTGCCAGCCTCGCTCTGACTGGAGGCCGGTCCAAATGTGTGCTCACACAGAAAAGGGTAGTAAAGGCGGGGGGGAATGAGCGCTCTGTCTGTGTGCGTGTTGGAGCCTGGGTGCATCAGCTGCGCAGCCGATGCCAAGAACGGAAGCGGGGCAAACTGTGCGTGGGTCTGAGCAGTGACGCTGGAAGCTGCTGATGGCATCACTGAGTTCATGTAAGAGAATAAGCTTGGGCTGATGGGATAACCTACCCCGAACACTGACAGGTTGAGTCCAGTGGGGTCCTGGTAGTCCACCAGGTTTGGCGGTGGAGGGTAACAAGGGATTGAACCGTTCACTCGAGGCTGAGCACCTTCAGCTTTGGCCTTCATGTGCTTGGACGCCAGCAGGCGCCACTGCTCTGAAAGATGCCCAGAACCTGTCAGACAAGTCATCGGTAGCTTATAATGTCTCAGCTGGGCCTCAACCTCTACAGACCGTGCTCGTAAGAGCTGATCTTCGAGGGACAGCATGTCAGCCATCAGGAACTCTGACTCTGGCTGTTTGCTTTTCTTCGTGGCAGCCTCTGAAGCATCTCCTCTGACGTTGCTGGAACTTTCTTTGGTCAACCCTGTGATCTTGTCATGCTCTTTTTGTCCTTCTTCGTCTTCTTCAGCTACTTGGATGTCCATGCCCTCATCCGTCTCCGCAGTCCTCCGTTGCCCTTGCTTCTCCTCGATGTGCATTGCCTGCTCCAGCTCGTCGGTGCCAGCAGCATGCAGGCCATGTGCCTGTTGGAAGGGTCGCAGCTGGTCTGGGTGCAGGATGTTGCCCTTCTTGTATGGCCAGTCAGACTCTATAAGCAGAGACAAGGAGTTCTTGCAGAGGCTGTACTTCATATGGTTGTACAGGTGGGACTTCTCCATGCAAGTGAAGGGACACTGGAAGCACTTGTAGTTGTAGGGTTTGCCCCATGGTCGGGGGATGTAGTGAGGCTTTTTAGGCTTTCGCTCCTTGTGTTTGCTGGCAGATGTCACTTTACAAACTTCCTCTTTGGACATGATTGAGGCTTTATTTTAGGAGACTACGTGATGCAAACGGTTAATATTCTCAGGGACTCAAATGTTGCATCCTCTTGATGAATTCACTGCAGCGCCTATGAAATAAAAGAGACAATAAATAAAGGAGTGATTCTAACAGTCTGAAAGGTTGATTTAGTTGTAATGCATATTCTTTTCCCCCATTGCAATTCTGTAAAACATCGCAATAAGAAGACAGATGCCCATGTTTTATAAGAATGTACTTGTTGTCTGGATGAGCTGAGCGCTGCCACTAGCCTAACTGCAGGGGGACCTGGGCTGCCGTTCTCATTGTACCTGCCACTCCTCATTAGTTCCAATGCAGCACGAGGCGATCTCAGGGCCCCGGGCTGGGTAGTGGGGGCTGTCACAGGGGACCATGCACCTGTGCAGGGGCTCTCACTACACTGCGTTTAGGGCATGGACCCTCGGAGGGCAGCTACAGGCACAGCGCGCCCATGATGTGTTTTTTGCATGAGACATGTAGAGATGGGAGAGAAGTTGGGGGTTTAAGGCCTGATTTCTAATGAGGGTCTGTGCCTATAGGGCGTCATTAGTGCCAGGACCGGGATCTGGGTCAGGACATGGCACATAAGTTCAACTGGTCCACATTGCTGTCTCATTTGACTGTTTATTCATTTCGAGTCAGGTCAGTCTTGATAAGCATCAATGAGTTTGATTATGAGATTATAACTTTCACTGATATATTGTAATCTGTTACAAACTGAAAAAATATCTATTACATTTTAAAACTGAGAAAATTTAAAATGCATGTCTTAATTTCAGGTTAGAGTATAATAACTTGTTTTAATTTGAAATGTAGATATGACTATGCCGTCATGCATGTAAATAATTTAGAACCCTTTGAGTTGACGCATAAATCCACATTTTCTCTCATTCATCTTGTATTTTTCTTATCCGTTAACTCTAAAATATAGCTTAATTCAAATCATTGCGTTCTAATTAATTAAGTGTAATCATTTTAAAGAAAATAATTTGTTAAAAATACTTGTGATCTTCTTCCTCTCCGAGCCAAGCTGCAGGCTGAAGCCCCGCAGAGAAGCGAGGCGGAGTTCTCTCCTCCGTTTAAAAGCTTCTTTTTTTTTTTTTTTTTTTAGTTTTTATTTCCTCGGGTCATTCAAAGATAAAAGTATGCTAGACGTATAAGCTTCAAGGTAAATAAAAAAAAACTTAATCGGGTCTTTATTATTTTTTTTCAACTCACAATGACTGTGTGAAAAAGTTTGGAGTTAAAGGCCAGTGAAGCGGACACAGGTGATGGATGGGCGTTTAAACTGGGAGACAGATTAATCTATAAAACCACAGCATGAAGGTTTGTGATGAAAGACACAGTGAGTCTAACGTAGGATGGCACGTTTGCTCTCTCTGGACTGGACCCTCAACTGGCCCGTTAGCGGCCGACCATTTGATTGACTCTGCGGTGTGCCTCAGGGCTCTGACCTGAGCTTTGAGCTCATAATGGAGTCTAACAGCTGCAGCTACGAGACAATCAATAAAAATCATTTTTTACAGTGCATTTTTCCCCTTCTCCTGGTCATATCTGCTCCCCTCCCCTGCTGCCCCGTATCCAAACCCTGCGGTCTTGTTTTAAGCTTTTAGGGATGTGATCAAACAAGCCCGAACGCTTGAACATGTATTGTTGCAATTAAGGAGGTTCACCACTAAAAGCTTGGACAAGCCACAACGCTTCAGAGCAAACTGGAGGGACTTTTCCCACAACAGACAAGTGCAGGGGAACAAGTTTTGAACCCAACTTAGATTAAAAACATCCTTTAAATAAAGTTACCTGTATGAGGAGGATGAGGCGGGTCGGTCTGAAAGAGAAGATCTGGAAAAAAAGGAAAAACTAAATTAATTTTCTTTTTCTTTTACATGAAGCAAAATTAAATGCCAAGAAAGTTTAAACATTTTAACATGTTATGTTTTTGCTCTAAATGTGTTGTTTACTATAAATCTAATAGATGATACTGCTGATAAATCAGTAAGTTATTAAAATATAAAATTGGCCTTTTAATTAAAAGCATGACAATAAATTTGGATTATGAAAACTAAAAATGTACATCTCATTTCTTACCATTACACACTGAATTAAACAGCAGACTAACGCATTTAAAGGCCACATGATTAAACCTTCTTTTTTATATATATATATAAATAATTTTTGCATGCCTGCTGCTTAAAAGTATGGATGGAAGTGCATTCATTCATACCTGGAGAGCGTCCCGGTGTGGCTGTCTGTCACTTCTCTGCAGCAGGGCAGCGCATCTCGCTCAAATGGGAGCAGGAGCGAGAGTTGAGATATATATTGACTGGGAGCACTGGCCTGAGGCACTACAATACAGCAGCTCCCCCTCCTCTCCTACACCAAGCCCCCCCTCCTGATGTGCTCTCCACCTTCCACCCAGGACGCAGTAAAGCAACTTACAGATTATAAGTTTATGTTCAAACAGAGGTTGGAAAAAAATGTTTGGCTCCTTTGTAAATCCTGGTCTGACTGTTTTAATTATTTTTTTAATAAAAGGCAAAATATTAGATTGTCACAACTTGTTCTTTTGTTTTAAATGATTACAATTTTGAGCACAATCTGGATTTATTTGGTCATTTAATGCATTCAAATAAAAATCATTATGTGAATTAGGAGAAAAGGATCTTAACGTGATCTTTGATTCAGTATTTTTAAACAACTGATGACATTTCTGGCAAAAACCAATGCAGATTTGTTCCTGTCTTTGATTTTATACATATACCTTATGATGTTTTGCTAGTTTTTTGATACTTTGTTAAAAGGAGGAATATATATATATA
>JBBPBX010024159.1:0-11852 GCA_038048925.1 Garcialebias charrua | reverse complement strand
CCATAATGTCCAGTGATATTCTCTGCTGATGGACGTCATCACTTTGTAAAAGCGTTTCGACCACAGCCGTCATTATGTTCCATTGAAAATAAAACCCTACCACTAAAAGAGTGATGCTTCATTCCTGCATGAGTTAACCAAATCTGTTTTTAATTGAACACAAAACACACGTAAGATAAAATCCAAATAAAAAAAACCAAAGTGAAGAAGTCATGTCTTGAAGTCATTACATGCATTTATTTGAGAGAAACAAATTTTCGCCATACACATCTTTGTGATTACCAGCATATTTCAATTAAGTTAACAAATCATTATTAAAAATGTCTAAAAATTAAAGCATTACAAACAAAGGGGGGTGGGCAAACTTCTGATTTGTGTGGAGAAGAGCAGTGGTGTCGGTGAGGTTGCGTGGATGCTGCTTTATTTGAAAAATTAAGGCAGGGGGAAACTGGATCTCCTCAGACACACATAATGTGATATTAAAGATTCATTCTTAGGTCTTGCTCTGGAAAGCTGATCGGTCTCCTTCAGGTTTGAAACAAAAACTGTCACCAGCGCCCCCTCGTGGACACCGGAACACCAACAACAAAGACATTAAAAGCAGCATAGCAATGACTGACGTGTTTGCAGCTTCCTTTAATTGATTACAATAACTGCATCCCAGTAGTAAAGCATTCCTATAAATCTACCTCTCCTCCCCTTATCGATTAGCCCGACTCAAAAATGAAAACTAATCGAAACAATTTCTATAATCTGTAACAGAAATCTACAGCAAGAAGTGGGGTCCGCTTTATAAGCAACCCCAAACGAAAAGAAAGAAAAAAGATGAAGTGATGGAAACGAAAAAGGCTCCAAAAGCTGTGAAATGTATACTGTATTTTTTTAAAAAGCGGCAGAATTACGGGCGACGTAAACGTGGAGCGGAAGACCCAAGGAAGAAGAGGATAAACCAAGAGCTGGGATGAAGAAAACGGAAATTTCAGAAAAAAGTTTTAACATCCCTACTTTCTTTCATTTCTTTAATGTTGATTTTCATTTGTACAGTGGATTGGGGGTGGGGGATTACAAATTTTAACTTTCAAACAGTAGTTTAATCATAATGGAGGGAATGGGAGGGGCGGGGCTTCATCTCGTCCAGATCGGAGCAGTGAGGAGGAGAACGCTGATTTTTCTGAGGAGCCAAGCTGAGCAGAGGACAAGAAAAACAAACAGGAAGCGAGTCACTTTGGCAAGGGGGGGTGGACACTGGGAGTACAGGTAGTCCCCGATTTACGAGCGCTCTGATCTGCGAGGTTCCAGACTTACGAGCTGCACATTTTTGGAAAAAACGAAAAAAATACTGAGTTTTCATGTGTTTTTTCACTTCAGTTAGCAAGTTAAGCATATAAACACACGTTTCCGATCATTTTTATGCACTCAAAAGTAGTTTTTAGATGAAAATAGAGTGTTTTTAGGTGCGCTAGCGAAAACCGTTCCAATTTACGAGCGGATTTCCGGATTTACGAGCGAAATGGCGGCCGTTCCAAATTACGAGATTTCCGGTTTACGAGCGCCTCGTTGTGACGGATCTCGCTCGTAAATCGGGGACTACCTGTACAGTGGGAGGGGTCCACACACAGTGATTACATTTACACAGATGGATTAATGTCCTCGGCTTTCTTGGATAGAAAAGCCTTTAACAGCAACCTCTTATCTCAAGAGTTTAAAGCCTGCAGGTCTTAGCAGTGTGTGTGTGGGGGATACTTTGTCCTCTGAGTGAACCTGTGTTCCTCCTCCTCCTCATCATCACCATCATCATCGCTGCGTCTCTGTGAGTTATGAAAAACTGACTGCAAGTCCAACAATGGACAGAGAACTGAGGGAAAAGAAGTCTTTGGTTAGTGTTTTATCCTCTGTCTTTAGTTTTAATCTCTCATACTGACAAAATGTAGTGACATGGAGGGAGGGGTGGGGGGTGTTCATTTGTTGTCCCCGTCTCATACGTGGATGACGTAGTGTGGATGTAGAAACCTCCTTATTTACCACAGCTGAGCTCCAGAGGATGATTTCTGTCCTTTTTTAACATGTCTGGAGCTGTGACTGTGACACGAACTTGTGTTCTTTAAGGAAACATTGTGGTCGAGTTCAAACAAACAAACAAAAAAAAAGACAAACATTGTAGGTGCAACCAGTCACGTTGCGGAGGCTGACAAACCATCTTAGTGCTGTTTTTCCTCGTCCTCAGACCCTGAAGAACAAGAACAGAGAAAAATCAGTGGTGAGAACGAAGGAGAGCAGTTTGTAACTAAACGCTACTTCCTGTTCAAACCCTTCATCTATTTATGCATCATGACAGCAGTTCTGATGAACTAAACATGTTTCTGGAGCAAATCCATCCACTGCTCCGTGGTACAGGGAAGGCCTTTCAGCACACATGACAGAAACAAGGCGACAAACTGAAAAGGAAGTCTGTAAACTGAAATAAGTCACAAAACAATATTGAATATTTTTGTTTCTTAATTTAAGTTTACATTAAATTTGTGTCTGAACCTGAGATAGTTGTTTGTAAAGATGATTACAGCTACAACGCAACATGTTCACCCCAATCAGAGACAATTACTGCCAGCTCGGTTATCTAATGTGATTAACAGTAGTGATCAACCGTCATATTGTTCTATATTTTGCTTCCCAGGAGACAACCATTCTTGTAAGTGGTAAATTAAGTACAGTACGGTAGTCCCTCGCTACTTTGTGGTTCAACTTTGGCGGACTCGCTCTTTCATGGTTTTTCAAAGTATTGGACATGACACACAACTGGCTGATTGATGGATGAGCCACACAATATTTATGGGTTGTTTTTATTTAAAATAAATTATTTTAAATTATTTAGCATTTGCTGCATGTGTGTGCAGCCCACATATTGATGTTGATGATGAATTC
This sequence comes from Garcialebias charrua, assembly GCA_038048925.1. Lineage (NCBI taxonomy): Eukaryota > Metazoa > Chordata > Actinopteri > Cyprinodontiformes > Rivulidae > Garcialebias > Garcialebias charrua. Next base: position 8,933 of record JBBPBX010024159.1, on the reverse strand, counting down.
AATTTATAACGCACTTTTCATTAGTGAAAATCTCAAAGTGCTACACACATTGAATGCTACACACAGGGTCAGTGAACAAGGCCAGGCAGATTCTGGCAAACCCTGATCACCCACTCCATGACGAGTTCAGGCTGCTTCCATCTGGACGCAGGTTTCTACAACCCACATGTAGAACGAACAGATTTAAAAACTCATTTATCCCTGTAGCAATCAGGTTTCTTAATGCACACTAATTTTAACACTGTTATTTTAATGTCTTATTTTCTTGTGTTTATATGTGTATGTGTGTGTAAGTGCATATGTATGTATGAATCTGTGCACACCTATGGACTGCAAATCTAATTGCCCCTCGGGGATAATAAAGGAACTTGAATCTTGAATCTTGACATTCATACACCGGTAGTGGCAGACTACCATGCAAATTGCTTTCCAGTCCTACCGGGAGCAACTCGGGGTTAAGTGTCTTGCCCAAGGACACAACGACACATGGTGTGGGGAACCGGGATTCGAACCGCCAACCTTCTGATCGGGGGACGACTGCCATTGCCACCACGCCCCGGTTATTAACTCTTTTTTCCCTCCACGGCCCCCATGTGCAGGAGAAGTTCCCTCCTGCAGCATGTCATATCAGGTGGCAGAGAGTGGAGATCATGACATGCTGTGCTCTTTTAGAGCGTTTAACATGGTTTAGACCAGGGGTCTGCAACCTTTATGATCAAGAGACATTTCTGCCCCTTTGTTCACATGTCCGGAGCCAAAATACCTGCTACAACTGGGATTCTCAACTGGTGGCCTTTAAGTTTGTTGGAGGGCGCTTTTCTGGACAGTTGGGGTGATTTTATAAAACTAAAAATATCTAATGATTTTTAACATTTATTGATATTTTCACACTCCAAGACAAAATAAAATACAAGATTCTTATAAAGAAGGGAAGAATAATATTGTTTTTGCCCAGTTTCTAAAAACTAAAACAATAAACTATGCATTCTTATGTGATTTAATTGCAGAAAAATTACGTATCCTACTTTGAAGAAATAAAACACAAAGTGAAAGTGAGTATGTTTTACTCCTTGTAATGTTTCTAGTATTCGTATACAGTATTTACAAAATAAATTACAGGAAAACTGCTGAAACTAGCCCTTTTAGTTGTTATAACAACCAATAAAATTCAGTTATATTTCAGTTTTGGTCAAAACTTGAAAGAGCCGCTGCAGAGGGACCAAAGGTCTGCAACCTGCGGCTCTGGATCCACATGCGAGCCGAAGCAATGGAAAACTACAGGCAGCTGCAGAGCTTGGAGGAACAACGAGCTAACATGCTACTGTAAAGCTGTGGACCGCGCGAAGCAATGGAAAACTACAGGCAGCTGCAGAGCTTGGAGGAACAACGAGCCAACATGCTAACAGGCGGAGGAAGGCTTCACCAGCTCCCAGTAGGTTATTAACTCTTTTTTTCCCTTCATTATGGCTCCAAATGTATGGAGCTAACATGCTAACAGGCCTTACTGTAAACAGTCTGAACCGTGCGAACTACAGGCAGCCTCAGATGTTGGAGGAACACCGAGCTAACATGCTAACAGACGGAGGAAGGCTTCACCAGCTCCCAGTAGGTTATTAACTCTTTTTTCCCTTCATTATGGCTCCAAATGTATGTGTTTTTTGATAATTATGTAGGGTACTGTGTTAGGATAGGCTAAGTGCTTGGTAAAATACAGAATTGTATGTATAAGGTGCAGTTTGGACGTATTTTCCGACTTACGACGAAATTCGACTTGCAACGTCATGTAGGAACGGAACTCGTTCGTAAGTCGGGGACTACCTGTATATATATATATATGAAAATAAACTACTACTTATACTATTATTCCTACTTTGCGTTTTTCACTTATCATGTGGGAGCTGAGAATGGAAACCCCTGTGATAAACAAGGGATTACTGTAGTTGTAAGTAATAAAAAAGGTTTTGATCTCGTTAGACAAGTTAATTCTTTGGACTTTAAAGGTTCAGTATGTAATTTCTGGAACACGCTGGAACTTAGGAACATTTTGACCAGAAACTTACCTCTTGCTCTGCTGAAATTCAAATTCAAGCTTTGTTTTTATTGGCTGATTCAAATTCAAGCTCTGTTTTTATTGGCTGGTTACAAACTCTGTTTTATTGGCTGGTTAACGGTGGGTCACTGGGGCTTTTTAGAAATGCTTTTAGAGAAGCAAGGGAACAATAGTTTTTTTTAGAGATTACTTGTCTAAAATCAGTATGTCAGGAGGTAGTGACGGAGTGAAGAAATATGTTAAAAATATATTGTTAGAAAAATTACATACAGCTCCTTTAACTGCTTTTTATTTTCAGTTCTTATGACCTGACCGTGACAACATCTTGTGCAGCTGATTTTAAAGTTCAGACAAAAGGAGAAGAGCCGGGTTTAAAAACTATCCTCAGCAGACAAACTGTACCTCCAAGTCATGTCTTTACGAAAGAGGCAAAACATCCAGAGAAGACCTGAAAGATCCTTCAGTTGATCATCGACTGTGCTTTCAGCTAACGGCACTCTGGAAAACATCTTGTTGATGCTAAAATATTAGTGTACCAAACGGTGTTGTTTTTAAGTATTTTCCACTGATTAAGAAATGGGATTCTTTCCGATGTTGTCTGTTATGAGTCAAAATACTTGAATGGTCCTTTGAGTTTGTGAGCCATTTTCTGCGTGAACGGCTCATGTGTCAGAGTTACGCAAGTTAGGAAACAAACGGAAAACATTTAATCCGAAAACAACCTGATGAAAACCCAAATGAGAAAGCAAAGAAAAACCCAGAAAAAGACCTTTAGAAAATCTGCAGAAGCGTCATAGATCAAGACAGAGTTCCCAGAATTTCAAGAAGTCAAAATTCCCTGAGTTTTCCTTCCAGGAGATCTTTCAGTCAGACGAAGGCACCAGAATTAGAGTAATATTTGACACGGCAATCATACCTAATAATTAACTATTGTTTAACATCAGATGCTAATACGCCACCACAGCCCATCAGTACTATGTATGTATGTACAGTATGTATGTGTGTGTACTATGTACGCTGTAGAAGCAGAACGTGGACTCAGTGATACCAGAACACTAGCAGTGATACATACTGTATACAGGGCAAAATCTCAAAGGTCATCTTTTAATCAGCAGATCAGTGTTCAAATTCCCTGAGTTTTCCCTACCAAGAAAATGTGAAAGCCATTTTCCAGGTTTTCTCTGATTTCCAGAGATGGTGGAAACTCTGCGAGAAAACTTGAAAATATTACAAAATGTCTGGCTAGTAAGAGTGTCATCAAGAGTACCGCATACGGTACATTGTTCACCCGTCAACAAACTATTATACAGCAATCTATAGCGGCCTGGACCAGCAGACCTTGTATAACATTTGACCTTGATTTGCGATCTTCACATTAGCCCTGGGTGATGAAAAGTGTAGGTTGACACTCGTCTAGTGATGATGCATGTGTGTATAAAGTTTCGTAATATTATCTTGAGCAGATCACAAGTTTTGGGAGAGACGATAGAAAGTTTATGGACATGCAGACAGACTATACCAGTGCTATTCAACTGGTGGCCCGGGGGACAAACCAGACCCACAGGAGAACTCAGTTCAGCCCTCCAATGGGTTCATATTTAAATAAAACTAGATTTTAAACCATAAAACAAACTTACTTAATGACAATAATGTTCGGCTAGGCGTGTCACGATAACAAATTATGCTGGGCGATTAATCGTCTCAGAAATTATTGCAATAAACGATAATATTGTTTGAAATTTAAAAATAATAAATTGTCAAATTTTGGAAATGTTGATTTGTTTGGAGTGTAGTACCGTTTTGGACCACCTGATGGCAGTATAAGACTGTTTGAACCAAAGGATGGATAGTTGAGCAGCTTTAAGGCCTTTGACGTCATGGTGACATGGCTCAGTGGTTTCAGCTCTTTCACATATCATTTTTCACACAAAGCTTATAATTAAAAAAAAATCAATAAACAAGTTCTCAGCTTCTTTTGCAGAGAAAAACAACTTTTTACACAAAGGCATGGGTTTCAACCATGAATTTTGGAGCGTCGACAAGATGGAGGTTTATTCCCGAGGTCGGCCTGTTAGCTTAGCTCGTAGCTTAGCTTCTCAGCTTAGCTGCTTTTAACGATCCAAAAACAACATTTTGGACGGTTAAAACAGATTAAAAAGAGAAAGGGAGGTGTCAGTGAACAGCACTGGAGTTGAGCCTTTTGTCATCCAGTGTCTTCAGTAGAAAGAGAGAGACCTGAAGAAACGATAAAGCCAATGAGGTCGATAATTTTCATTCATCATGCGATTAATTGATTTATTGTTTATCGTGACAGGCCTATGTGCAACCCCTGAGCTCTTGGCTTTCAGTAACTGTGGCCGCCTGAGCAGTTTAGTTGGAACAGCCCTGGACTATACCATAACACATCTGCCTTTCAACGGGCACAACACTGCTTCTTCTTTAAATTATTACAGGAAAAAAGTCTATGACTATTTTTTTTTTTGTTGATTTTCTGACCAGTTGGATAATATTAAAAGACAGTTAAATTATATTTACACTTAAATGTAGTCCTAGTCATTTTGAATTTCAGACCGAAACGTTTTGCAACAAATGACAAAAAATTCCACGTTTAAGGAGAAACATAATTCTTGTTTGGTTATCGGCGAACACGGATATTTGCTTCACCAGTTCACGGCGCGTCTCTCCCAGTGTCCATGCTGGCCTCTAGGAGCAGCTCCTCCAGCTCCTGTCCACAGCTGGCGCTCACTACGTGAAGGACACAACACACGTTAACGGACACACGTCTGTGATGCGATCTGAATCAGAGCTGCCGACACTCACCGTTGCTCCATCACGCAGCTGCCGGGCTTTGGGCTTTCGCTGTCGAGAAGACGGAGGGAGAACTCGGGCTTCAGACCATTGGGCAGAGCTGAACCGACAACTTCGCCCTCCAGAGCGTCGGCAAAACACTCGTCTGCCGAGCTGTCATCAGCCGAGTCAGGCTGCTCTGTCTCTGACGGCTGCTTTGGACTCGCCTCCTCTTGGTTTGGCTCCTCGTTCTGGGTAGGACTGGGTTTATCATTCCCCGTTACGCTGACTGGCACCTCCTGCTGAGGAAGCACAGACTCCGTCTGCTTTGGTGAAAGCTGCTCCTCTGAAGTTTGGTCAATGTGAAGCCGCTCTGCTTCGGCTGTTAACGTCGATGAACTCTCTGAAGGAATGACCTGCCTATCATCTGGGACACTAAGCTGCCTTTGCTCTCCTTCCTGGTTTCCTTGTAGACAAGGGGGCTCAGGCGGGGGCGTTTCAGAGTCCTCCTCTAGCCCCTCTGTTGGCAGCAGTGCTCCAGCCTGCACCGAGGAGGAGTTTGAAGGCAAAGCTGGTGTTTGTGGACTCTGGCCTGTCGCAGCAGCTGGATCTAAAGTTCTGGTGGTGGCCTCCTCCGAGGGTTCACTCGATGGCTGTGGCTCTGCTGCGTGAGGGTTCGTCCCAGATTCTAATGGTGATCCAGGATTCTCACCTGGTGTTTTACTGACTGCAGGTGGAGCAGGTGAGCCGAGCTGTGTTTGTGTTGGAGGTGGGGGCTGCGTCTGCTGACTCATCGGTGTGTTTACGTCTACAGGCCTCTCTGTGGACTCTTTATTCAGGCTGGGAGCTGCAGGAGCACTTTTCTGGGGCTGCTGCTCGGGGGGGCATTCTACTCGAGTTACCATAAAAATCTTATGCCTCCTTCCTGGACTCGAGACAGAAATGCAGCGCCCTGGAGAGGGAGGGGTCCCAGGAGGAACTGTGGCTTCTGTGACGGTTATCCCAGGTATGATACTTGGTGCTCCAGCAGGTGGGGCAGAGGGGGGTGAGGGAGTGGGTGAGGCACTGAGGGGGGCCACCGCAGGGGGCTGAGGAGCAGTCTGATTTGAAGGAGTGGGGGACTTGGGAGTGGAAGTAGTTACCACCTCTTCGTTATCCTCATCGTCGGTGTCAGAGTCTGACTCCAGAGCTGCAGGGCAAACGTTCACCTCGGAGCTCGCTTTGGACTGGCCGCTCGTTTGAGAGTTGTTTTCTGCTGCCGCCGCCTCCTTCTCTCCCTCCTCTTTTTTTTCATCTCTTTCCCTCCGTTCACCGGACGCCAGCTCTTCATCCTCCTCTTCCTTCGTCCCGTCCTCTGTGGCGATTTCAGCCATGGAGGTCGACAGCCTCATCTTCTGCTCGGTCTCCTCCTTTTCTTTGGCCAGAATGAAGTTTCTCTTGCAGCCGTTCTGGATCTCAGTCAGCAGGGCGCGCTGCGTCTCAATAAAGCTCTTCACCTGAAACAATTCAAAAGTGTCTCAGATGTTCTCCAAACTATTTAAAATGTTTAAACATTTTCTTCTTTTGGTCTAGTTACTATTTTCATTAAAAATCCGAGCGTACACAAAACAAATATCTAAACAAAACCAAAACCTTGAGATAAAATATTCAAACTACGTAACAGGGCTTTCTATTTATTGCTCATTCTCAACTACGGTAATAAATGATTTCAAACATACATTTGAAACTCAATGTTTACATACACCATAGTACAAGACACATCTGACATAAAATCAGACTAAACCTTTCCTGCTTTACCTCGGTAAGGGTTTCCAAAATTATCTTTATTTGCTTAATACCCAAACTATGAGAAAGATAATTTAATTTAAAAGCCTTTCTTTAAAGTCTATATACATGTCTATGCCTTTAACCAATTTTGGAAAAGCCAGATAGTGATGTCATGGCTTTGAAAGCTTACCGGACAACATTTGAGTTAATTGGAGGCACACCTGTGGATGTATTTTAAGGCACACCTCAAACACTTTGCTCCTTTGCGTTACATCATGGAAAAAAACAGAAGAAATCAGCGAAGATATCAGGAAGAGAATTGTCTACCACCACAACCATTGTTCATCCCTGAAGGTGCCACGTTTAACTGTTCAAACTATTTTACACACGTGTAAACATCATGGCAACGTCCTGCCATGGTGCCACTCAGGAACAATTCTGTGGGTTCTGTGTTCCTACATGAACCTGTTTTTGTGTGAAGCAACAAACTTAGTGAATATGCTAAAGATAGCAAGAGTGAAATGAGTCCAACATGGGCTGAAGACACTCAGCAAGGAAGAAACTAATCAGAAAGAAACAAAAAGCAGATTACAGTTTGCACACAAAGACCTCAAAATTTGGAGACATCTCCTGTGGTCTGATGAAACATTGTGCAAATAGAAGAATAGTTTTCATTGAACCTTTATTTAGGCAGGTTAATCCCATTGAGCATTGAGGGCTCAAGAGAGACCTGTACTAACTGACCTAAAACAGGAACAATCCGCTTTAATGTGAGACTGAGACTAGGGATGCACGATATTGGAATTTTGGCTGATATCCGATATGCCGATATGTTAAAACTTATTGGACCGATACCAATACAGATTTTTTTTTTCTTTCCCTAGATCTACTTACAGAGACTACAGTACATAGCTTTCTCTGCTGTGGAATTAAAGTGCTACATTATTCTGCATGGTCTTTGTCAGTGTGACCTACTACCAAATTCAGATGACAAAAAGGGGTCAGAAAATTATGTAACACTTCAACTTGGATTATGTTTAATGTCAAATTTATTCATGACATTTACTTTCTCTAACACAATGACAACACTTGAACAGTGCAAATTTGTAAATTTTTACAGATCTAAACTCAACCTGTTCACAAGCAGTGCATTAATAGATCTACTTGACAGTTTCTTAAATTAAATAATAACTTAAAACAGACGTCTTTTATATTGGTGAGTTTTTTTGATGGAATGGCCGATATTTAACTTTATTGCTAATATTGTCCGATACCATGCCTATAATATTGATCATCCCTTACTGATGGAAAAATAACATACACAAGTGTATTTATATAGTGTATGTAAACATATGGCTTTAAACTTTATCTAGTTTCAGCTTCTAATTTCTCCACACAGTCTGTTAATCCTCGCATCAAACCATCTGTTTAAAATGAGACAAACTTCTTCAGATGAAACACTTTGCTCCCCAATCAGCTCGGAACAAAATGTTTTACATACTTGTTTTAAAAGGACAATAAATAGTTGGGGATAAGCATCAATTACAAATGTGGTATAAATAGAGTTTATATGGTCAAATATGTGAGTCTGTTTCCAAACTAGAGCTCAGATTGAATAAATTAGAGGACACATCCCCTGCAGCTGCATGAGTCACTGACATTAAAAATTTGGACCACAATTTACTTCTCTCTGACTTGGTTTTAATGCGCTTAGTATTGACTTTTTTATTTCTATGGATTTGACAATACAATAGTTACCCAGAAATCTTTTAGTGCACACGCCAATAAAATGTATTTTCAATTACAACTCAAGTCTTCATAAAAATAACCACGACAGAAGAGTTATTGCACTGTATTTAATTTTATAGCACTGAATATTTAAAAAGCTCAATAAAAGATGGATGCTTACAGCTTCCTTCTTGGGCTCTCGGTCTAGGTCAAGGCGCAGCAGAGAGTTGTTGACCTTTAAAGCGAGCGACAGCGCCATCAGCCCGCCAGTTTTGATCTCGTTCTCCCGGAGGTCCAGACGCAGCAGTCTGGGGCTCTCTGCGATGAATTCAGCCACGGCGACAGCCCCTACAGCACAAAATGAAAAGAAGAGGCCAGTGAAGGGTCAGTAAAGCCCCTCTTAAACACAGAAGCTGCAGCAGATGCTCACACAAACAGAGGATAACCCGAACCTTCGCAGGTCAGCTTGGTGCACGCCAGCCCCAACCTGAGCAGAGAGCGGTTAGCGATCAGGCCTTCCTTCAGCTTCAACACTCCTTCGTTTCCGACTGAATTGTGGCCGAGGTTTAGAGTCTCCAGACTCTGGGTGTAGGGCTGAGAC
>JBBPBX010024158.1:8612-38003 GCA_038048925.1 Garcialebias charrua | reverse complement strand
ACTCTTCCACTGGTACATTTTCATCTTTAAATCACTTCTTGGTCTGCTGCCCTCATACATCTCCTCCTACATGTCTTTGCGTGAGTGCAGCTACAGTGTGCGCTCTCAGGACATGATTACCTGCAGTGTTCCGTCAGTGAGGACTGAACTTGGAAAAAGGGCCTTCTCCTATTCCGCTCCTGCTTCATGGAATATCTTACAAAAAGATCTGAAGCTCTCGACCTTGACTTCTCTAAATGGTTTTCAGAATCTGTTGGAATCCTGGCAAAAACCAATGCAGATCTGTTCCTGTCTTTGATTTTATACGTCTACCTTATAATGTTTTGCTAGTTTTTTGATACTTTGTAAAAAAAAAAAAAACTTTTTTTTTTTTTTTTTTTTTTTTTTCTTCTCTCTTTTGTTTTCTATTGTTTATTGTTTGTTTGTTTATTGTTTATTGTTTAAGGAAATTATACCACTGCTGTTCATTGTTCTTTAGTTTTAGCAGGTCGCTTTCGTAAATGAGCCCTTGAGGTTCAAAAGATTTACCTGACTAAATAAAGGTTGAATGAATATATATACATATATATATACATACATATATACATATATATACATACATATATACATATATATATATATATATATATATATATATATATATATATATGACCGGTATATACTGTATATAAAATATAAATATTATAAATATGTTGTAGGAGTATTTATTTATCTAATGGGAACATTAAAAATACTGTCGGACAAGTTAAAGAGTTCATTAAATATTATCAATTAAACCCAGATCATCTGGATGGTTTCTTTTTTCATTTTTTTACTGAAACATTTCATCCTTCATTCAAAGGACTTCATCAGTCCGAGGAGCCACAAACAAACTGGAGGAGGAGGAGTTGATTGGGGAGAGAGCGGGCCCCAGAAACCATCCAATCACCAGAAAACCCTTGTGGTACTCGAATTTGTTTGTGACTCCTTGGACTGATGAAGTCCTTAGGATAGAAGACGAAACATCTCAGAAAAAAAATTTATCTGTCCAGATGACCTGACTGAAATTTGTTGTATTTTAATTATTTTTTTTACATGAACTTTTGTGTTTTGAGCTATTTCGCATGGCTGCCTCAGAGTAGTTGATGGGGGAGAGGACGGGCCCCAGAAACCATCTTATCACCAGCAAACTGTTATTTTTTTCCTACTATGGCAGTGTGGTGTTTGTGGGACTCCAGTTTGTTTGTGGCTCCTCGGCGTGATGAAGTCCTTTGGATGAAAGACAAAACGTCTCGGCAAAAAACAAAAAAAAAAAACATCCAGATGACCTGACTGAACTTTGTTGGATTTTTTTTTTAACAGGTTTATTGAGCATGAACTTCAGTGTTATAAATTAAAGTTTAGCATTTTTTTAAAAATGTATTACTTTTGTTCTGTGGTGCATGACAAACACACAAAGGATGACGTCATTGCCTTCTCACCGTTGGCAGGTGGTTATAATAAATTGCCCTCATATAATATTTTATGTCATTTCCAGGCACATTATGTGTTTTATGAGGTAAAATGCTGTTTTTAGAGCTAAATACTAATAAAAATATAAAAATGTTAAAATATCTAGTGTACAGCTGAAATTCTGTTCTGTGTTGTTACTTTTATTTTGTGAAGTAGTATCACAGAAGATTTATTTTTAAGACCTGGAATGAAAGACGGGTCCACAACAACAAGCTGCTCATGTTGCAGACAAAAAAAGCCACTCCCAATTCCACTTACACGTAATGATAATAAATGAAAAACAATAGCCTGAAATTCATTTTTATTATCGCTGTATGAAACTGAAAGTATCTTTACAATAAAATATGTGGTGTGTGTGTTGTGTGTGTGTAGCGGTGATATGAGAGAGAGAGAGAAATGAGTTTGCATGAATAAAACCTCATCATCTCTCCTCCGTCAAAACCAAACTGGAGGCTCCGTGAAACGACATCATCCACTAATTGAATTCTCTTGTGCATGAAAGCTGGACAAACACACACACACACACCGCCCCACTGTAAAGACAGCAGAGCAGCAAATTGATGAAATGAATAATAGAGAGTTTTATTCATTGTACTTCCTCCTGGTGAATTAGTCTCAGTTTCCTTAAAATGAAAAATTAAACCTCTGCAAACTGAGGCATTAAATTTGCAACAATCAGAACTTGTGACAGCTGATTTCTTCAAAGTTGAAGCTGAGTAAAAAAAATAATAATAAAAATGCAAATGCAAAAAATTTCTTTTTGTACATTAGCAATCTCATATTCTTGAACACATCTATGGAAAGCATTAAAAAATATCATAAATGCTGCAGGCTCATCTTGATGCTAAGCAGGAAAATTTGCATTTTGATATCATTTGACTTTACGCTGACATTTATATTGAAAAAGGTTTTGATAAACAGTTTACTAAAACTTTTTTGGGGGGAATAAACTAAAACAAAAACAGCTGTTTCTTCAGAATATTCCCAAGAATTATTGTCTGACTGTTTTAATGAGCCAGCAGCTGCACAGACATAGTTTTCTTCTTTTTTTAACACTAAGATGTCCACCCTGTGGGGTCACCTCCATAGGTCATCCAACAGCTTGGTTCTGGACGGATTCTATTCAAACTGCCAATTGTACATTGATACATGCGTCCAGACCACCTACTAACACAATCTGAGGAAAAACATAGTTCAGATTAGTCTTTAGAGTCATCAGATTTGACGTTTGATAGCTTATAATTAACTACGGGTCTAAACGCCTCATGGGAAAAATATAAATTGTATAAGTGAATATGGAGCTTTTGTTTGAATAAGGAAAATCTCTTGAACGTTTTAGTCATTATAATTCAGCTTTAGTCTTTTTTAACTATTTTAGTTTTATGTATTTTATCGTTTGGGGCTTTAGCCGTCTCCCTCGTTGCATCAGGTTACCATGGCAATGGATTTTAGTCATTTAGGGTGAGATTAATGAAAAAGACTCAGAGTCTCTTTGCTTTGCAGTGACACATAAAAACACATTAACTGGATTTACTGAGAATAATTTCTAAGTTAATCGAATTAATGACATCAGATCCCATCAGCTTCCACAGAGGAGGAGGACCCCCCCAACAAACTTGACCTTTCATACCCATTTTCAGCTCTGAATCAGACTTCTTGTCCCTCATCGCAGAGCAACAAGGGGAATAGGAAACAGTGTCTATCTGTCCGTTCATCCATCTACCAATCTTGTGAGTCTACTAGCTTCCATTTTGGTGTGTGACTGCATCTTGGCATAAGAAAGAACTGGGTAGCCATGTGGAAATCCAACATGGTCACATTTACATACATACATATGCACACACACACGGACACACACACACAAACACACACACATCTCCATCCATGGTAAATGGAGCTTATTTATATAGCGCTTTCCAGCCCCCTGTGAGGAGCCCCAAAGCGCTTTACAATACCAGCCATCCACCCATTCATTCAGACATTCATACACCGGTAGTGGTAGCCTGCCTTGCAAGGCGCCATCAGACCTACCGGGAGCAACTCGAGGTTAAAGCCCGAGATACACTGAAGCGTCCTCAGGTACGCCACTCTACGCGCACATTTTGTGCGCATGTGTTTTGCTGCTATACTTCATAAACTATCAGCTTTCAAACGCTCGCGTTCTCCTTGTTGTAATATGAGCAGCTGCGCACGGAGGGGACTCAACTGAGCTCGCTGATTGGTCACTTGCTGACACGCCTACTGAAATGATTGACAGCCAGCTCATGTAGCTCCTTGAAGACCGCGGCGGTGTTCATGCGGTGTTTCTACTATATATGTTGTAAAAAGTTCTCTCAGAAATAAAAATAATAACAGGGAGTGCTTTTCCTGCAGCACACAGCCCACCAGGGATATTTAAAACATCGCGCACCCAGGTAGGACCTGAATTCATTCATTTCAATCATCGAGTGAACGGAGGAAGAAGTGATTACTTGACTTTAGGCAAAAAAACAAAAGAAAAGGCCCGATCAGCGATAAAGAAGGGGAATTTATTTCATTTGTGTAACATACAAAACAGTCCGGCGCCGGGGAAGTTTATGGTCAGACACTGCGTATTGCGCACGCGGACGTAAAAAAAAAAAGCTTTGCGCGTACATGCCCTGAGGGGCTACGTGGGGCTACGCTTTTGCCTTGACGTACGTACGCTGCGTATAGGCGTACCGTGAGGACGCTCGAGTGTATCTCGGCCTTCAGTGTCTTGCCCAGGGACACAACGACACATGGTGGGCGGATGCGGGATTCGAACCTCCAACCTTCCGATCAGGGGTCGACTGCCATTACCACTACACCACCATTATCTTCATCTGCTTATTCCATTTTGGGTCGTGGGGGTCGCTGGAGTCCATGTCCATCTATCAATGTGTGAGAGACCCCCTGGACAAGTCACAAATCCATCACAGGGCTACATAGAGACAAATGAGACAGACAACCGTGATACACTGGTATACGGCGTATACCCACTAGAAAAGCTTTGGAATTTCCGTATATCCACTTAACACTAGCACTACCACATGTGAGCCATTTGGATATTCTAACTATAGTTCCCATGGGAGTTAGTCAAATGGCTCATTGAATTAGCATTTTTGCAGCCATTGGTATGTATATGAGGCCATTCTGTTGGTGTGGATGAGGCCTTGGGGGCATATTTATACATCAGAGTCAGAGAGTCAGAGAGTCTTTATCGTCATTTGCACCACATGTAGTACATGTGATGAAAACGAGAGTATGTACACAGGATCGTGTATATAAATATATAAATATATATATATAGTATATATATAGTGTATATATATATATATATATATATATATATATATATATATATATATATATATATATATATATATATATATATATATATATATATATATATATATATATATATATATATATATATATATATATATTTATATAGTATATATATATANTATATACACCTATATTTACATACACATGCACACACACACAGACACAAACACATCTCCATCCATCCATTATCTTCATCTGCTTATTCCATTTTGGGTCGTGGGGTTCGCTGGAGTCCAAGTCCATCTATCAATGTGTGAGAGACACCCTGGACAAGTCACAAATCCATCACAGGGCTACATAGAGACAAATGAGACAGACAACCGTGATACACTTGTATATGGCGTATACCCACTAGAAAAGCTTTGGAATTTCCGTATATCCACTTAAAAGTGCCCAATGATACGTAACGTGTCATATCATTGGGCACATGTCATTGATACATTAAACAGCCGTTAAATGCTCCGTAACAGTCTGTCTGCATGCAGCGCTTGTTTATTACATTCGCTTATCCAGAGCAAACTCTTCACTACTCCTCTCTGCTGCTCTGCTCTCACATAGGGGACAATTTAGAGTTACCAAACAGCCTAACATGCATGTTTTTGGCCTGTGGGAGGAAACCGGAGTACCCTGAGTAAACCCATGCATGCACGGAGAGAACATGCAAACTCCACCCTGAAAGGTCCTGGCCAGGGTTTGAAGCAGCGACCTTCTCGCTGAGAGGCAACAGCTTTACCAACCGAGCCACCGTACCTTAAAAGTATAGTTCCTCAAATCATTGGGGTTGCCAGTTGGGTGACTGAAGATTAATCTCTAGTGGCCAAGGCCACTATTGAACCCAGTGTTGCCAAGTGAGAAATGTAGGATTATCGTACTAGAGACATAATATTATAATATTTTGAGGGAAATTATCGTGCACCCATCATAACCAGTAACAAGTCTATTGATGCGTCAGTCACTCCAGTGTTGAATAGCGTCTAACACGCACTCACAGTTTTGTGGCCTAAGTACGGAATGGATTCATCAGCAGCCCCACAGTTGCATTAGGCTAATGTTTCCTCCATAAACGATGACGGGTGGGAACTAATGAGTCCCCCTTCCATTTGTTCACTCATTTTCATCGCTTCTTCTTCCAGACCGGCTCTGCTTTTTCTTCTTTTCTTTTGTTCTTTTCCTCACTCATGGGGCAGGCGCAGCAGACTATTCAGCCAGTCATGGCCGTTCATGGGCGCAGTTAGGGGGGGGGGACGGGGGGGACATGTCCCCCTCAGATTTAGTGACCCTAATCAGTCCCTTCCTCTTTCCCTGATAGGACGAGAAACATCTCCGATCAAAACTGATGATGAACTTCTGTTAGTTCGCTGATTCTCCAACAGAGGAGCTGCAGCGGACAGCTCACTCCCCCCTCCCTCCTTTTTCTCTGTGACACACAGCGCAGAGCGATGTGCAGCGCGCACACACACACATGGGTTTGTTCCTATTCTAATGGGGACTTCGCATTGACTTCCATTCATTTACCAGTCATTTCTACAACCTGACCCACCAACAGTAGTTTTCCAAACGGGGACAGACAGGGCTTTTTGTCCCCATAAGGAATGGATTCTCAACACTGGGCTGCACCTGCACCGGGCAATTTGTCCCAACTACGTAGCAAAAAACACACACACACACACACACACACACACAGGCTGCAAGCGTCGCGCTGCGTTAAAGCTGCCTCTTTCTGCAGCAGCATAATAAACAACGAGTTGAAACAAGTGCAGCCAGGCTTCAGTTGGAAGAGACTCCTCTGATGTCCAGCTTTTGGTAAACTTTATTCTTCAATCTTCACAGAACCAGAAAATAAGTTAAAATTTTCCCCAATGATGTTTTTTCCTACTGAAAGTTTGTGCAGTTAGCTAGCTAGACCAGGTGATCCATCAGCTAGCTACCTTAGGTTAGCTATTAACTTAAATTCAGTGATGACATTAATAAATCTATTATTGTGCTGTTTTTAATCATTCATCCATCAGGATATTTTCTTGACTTTTTAAAGCTAACTGACTGAGCTCAGGTGGCAGTAAAAAAAAACTAATATCCATCTCCATCTCTCTTGATGTAGGAGCTCAGAAAGACAGAGGCTGAGTCAGAGGCAGCACTCAGCACGTAGGGACAGAGTTCTGTCAGGTGAGTGATAAAGGTGCTGGGCAGTTGTGAATTAAATATAAAGTGTTTGCTCAAATTAGTATTTATTTTTAGTATATTCTAGTCAGTTGGGCAAACTTCATGAAACAAATGACTGATCTAAAGACAAACTACAGCATTAACAACTTTATTTAAGTCTCATTTCTAGGAAGTGGTAGAAATAGTTTTTCATAATTAGAACTTTCCATCCATCCATCTTCTTCCGCTTATCCGGGGTCGGGTCGCGGGGGTAGCAGCCTAAGTAGGGAGGCCCAGACTTCCCTCTCCCCAGCCACTTGGAGCAGTTCCTCCGGGGGAATCCCAAGGCGTTCCCAGGCCAGCCGAGAAACATAGTCCCTCCAGCGCGTCCTGGGTCTTCCTCTGGGTCTCCTCCCGGTGGGACGTGCCCGGAACACCTCACCAGGGAGGCGTCCAGGAGGCATCCTAACCAGATGCCCGAGCCACCTCAACTGGCTCCTCTCGATGTGGAGAAGCAGCGGCTCTACTCCGAGTCCCTCCCGGATGACTGAGCTTCTCACCCTATCTCTAAGGGAGAGTCCAGCCACCCTGCGGAGAAAACTCATTTCAGCCGCTTGTATCCGAGATCTTGTTCTTTCGGTCATAACCCAAAGCTCATGACCATAGATGAGGGTGGGAACGTAGATCGATCGGTAAATTGAGAGCTTTGCCTTTTGACTCAGCTCTCTCTTCACCACGACAGACCGGTACAGCGCCCGCTTCACTGCGGACGCTGCACCTATCCGCCTATCGATCTCACGCTCCAGTTTTCCCTCATTCGTGAACAAGATCCCGAGATACTTAAACTCCTCCACTTGGGGCAGGACCTCCTCCCCGACCCGGAGAGGGCATGCTACCCTTTTCCGGCTCAAGACCATGGCCTCGGATTTGGAGGAACTGATCCTCATCCCGGCCGCATCACACTCGGCTGCAAACCGCTCCAGTGAAAGTTGTAAATCACGAACTGATGAAGCCAGTAGGACCACATCATCTGCAAAAAACAGAGAAGCGATTCTAAGGTCACCAAAACGGATCCTCTCAACACCTTGGCTGCGCCTAGAAATTCTGTCCATAAAAGTTATGAACAGAATCGGTGACAAAGGGCAACCTTGGCGGAGTCCAACTCTCACCGGAAACGAGCCTGACTTACTGCCGGCAATGCGGACCAAGCTCTGACACCGGTCGTACAGGGACCTAACAGCCCTTATCAAAGGGCCTGGTACCCCATACTCCCGGAGTACCCCCCACAGAACCCCCCGAGGGACGCGGTCGAATGCCTTCTCCAAGTCCACAAAGCACATGTAAACTGGTTGGGCAAACTCCCACGCACCCTCCAGGACCCTGCTGAGGGTGTAGAGCTGGTCCAGTGTTCCACGACCAGGACGAAAACCACACTGCTCCTCCTGAATCCGAGGTTCGACTATCCGACGGACCCTCCTCTCCAGAACCCCTGAATAGACCTTACCAGGGAGGCTTAAGAGTGTGATCCCCCTATAGTTGGAACACACCCTACGGTCCCCCTTTTTAAATAGGGGAACCACCACCCCAGTCTGCCAATCCAAGGGAACTGCCCCCGATGTCCACGCGATATTGCAGAGTCGCGTAAGCCAACACAACCCTACAACATCCAGAGCCCTAAGGAACTCCGGGCGAATCTCATCCACCCCCGGAGCCTTGCCACCGCGGAGCTTTTTAACCACCTCGGCGACCTCAGCACCAGAGATCGGAGAACCCGACCCAAAGTCCCCAGGCTCTGCTTCCTCAGTGGAAGACGTGCCAGTAGGATTGAGGAGGTCTTCGAAGTATTCCGCCCACCGACTCACAACATCCCGAGTTGAGGTCAGCAGCACGCCACCTCCACCATAAATGGTGTTGGTCTCGTACCTCTTTCCCCCCCTGAGACGCCGGATGGTGGACCAGAATCGCCTCGAAGCCGTACGGAAGTCATTCTCCATGGCCTCTCCGAACTCCTCCCACGCCCGAGTTTTTGCCTCAGCAACCACCCGAGCCGCATGCCGCTTGGACTGCCGGTACCTATCAGCTGCTTCCGGGGTCCCACAAGCCAAAAAGGCCCAATAGGACTCCTTCTTCAGCCTGACAGCATCCCTCACTGCCGGTGTCCACCACCGGGTTCGAGGGTTGCCACCTCGACAGGCACCAACAACCTTGCGGCCACAGCTCCGATAAGCTGCCTCGACAATAGAGGCGCGGAACACGGCCCACTCGGACTCCATGTCCCCCGCCTCCCTCGGAACGTGTTCAAAGCTCTCCCGGAGGTGGGAGTTAAAGCTCCGTCTTACGGGAGACTCTGCCAGACGTTCCCAGCAGACCCTCACGATACGTTTGGGTCTGCCAGGTCTGACCGGCATCCTCCCCCACCATCGGAGCCAACTCACCACCAGGTAGTGGTCAGTAGACAGCTCCGCCCCTCTCCTCACCCGAGTGTCCAAGACATGCGGCCGCAGATCAGATGAGACGACAACAAAGTCGATCATCGAACTGCGACCTAGGGTGTCCTGGTGCCAAGAGCACATATGGACACCCTTATGCTTAAACATGGTGTTCGTTATGGACAATCCATGACGAGCACAGAAGTCCAATAACAGAACACCACTCTGGTTCAGATCAGGGGGGCCGTTCCTCCCAACCACACCCCTCCAGGTCTCACTGTCATTGCCCACGTGAGCGTTGAAGTCCCCCAGTAGAACAAGGGAGTCCCCAGGAGGCGCACTCTCCAATACCCCCTCCAAGGACTCCAAAAAGGGTGGGTAGTCTGAGCTGCCGTTTGGTGCATAGGCACAAACAACAGTCAGAGCCCGTCCCCCCACACGTAGGCGAAGGGAGGCTACCCTCTCGTTCACCGGGGTGAACCCCAACGTACAGGCACCAAGATGGGGGGCAACCAGTATGCCCACTCCTGCTCGGCGCCTCTCACCAGGGGCAACTCCAGAGTGGAAGAGTGTCCAACCCCTCTCAAGGAAACTGGTTCCAGAGCCAGAGCCATGCGTTGAGGTGAGTCCGACTATTTCTAGTCGGAACCTCTCAACCTCACACACTAGCTCAGGCTCCTTCCCCACCAGAGAGGTGACATTCCATGTCCCAATGGCCAGCTTCTGTAGCCGAGGATCAGACCGCCAGGGTCCCCGCCCTCGGCCGCCACCCATCTCACATTGCACCCGACCCCTTTGGCCCCTCCCACAGGTGGTGAGCCCATGGGAAGGGGGACCCACGTCTCCTCTTCGGGCTGTGCCCGGCCGGGCTCCATGGGTAAAAGCCCGGCCACCAGGCGCTCGCCAGCGTGCCCCACCTCCGGGCCTGGCTCCAGAGTGGGGCCCAGGTGACCCGCGTCCGGGCGAGGGAAAACTTAGTCCATTAATTGTACTCATCATAGGGGTTTTTGAACTTGATGTTTAAATAAAAGATCTATAAATAAATATCTCAGTTCATCCATCAAAAGCTTTCTAATCAGTTCCAAATATACATGTATCAGTTTTTCTGAATATTTACATACAGGTTAACAAAACTGAAAAAACAGTTATAGTTTTTGTAACCCTTTTTTGGCACAGTTTCATTTTATGTTCATGATTTCATGTCAGTTTGTTATGAGTGGGCCTATCACTAAATCAGGAAAGAAATGCCTCCTAAATTCACTGTTGGTGGTTATCAATATCACTTTTTTTCATTGGGTAAAGTTATTATAATTTATAAACATGCATTTGAGTGCCATCATTGCTTGGCACAATGACATGTTGTGTTACAAATAAAACTAAATCAAGAATAAACAATATTAAAGTAAATGATGATTTGTGTCTCATTAATTGTATTACTCTCCAGGGTCCTACAGAGGAACCCCTTGCTACCCTCACAGCACAGCAATCAGGTGATTGCAAAAAAGAAAATGAAGAAGCAAAAAACAATTACAGCATTTTTTTTAAAAAACAAACAATGTAAGTAGTCAAAACCACACTTGTTGCCTGCTGACTTTACCAGGAATGTGGAAGATAACTGTTTTGCAATGTTAAGTAGCTTAGCAAGTCTGACAATAATGAACAACATATGGTCTTAACTGTGGTAGACTAAATTAAAGTGAATAGCTAGATGTTATTATTATTATTATTATTATTATTATTATTATTATTATTATTATTATTATTTATGTTTAATGTTACTTAAGAAGTTAAGTGAAATCACAAGATTTAAAATGTTAACATTATCCTCTTGGCCTGCAGGTAATTCCTGATGACAGTGAAACAGGCTCTAGTCAGTCAAGAGAGGATCAGCCAGGGAACAGTCACAGCAGAAAAAGACTGTATGAGGAAGGAAACACAGAAGTAATGCATTTTATATATACCGTAATGACATTTTAACCAATAAGTTAAGAAACATCACAAGATTTAAAATGTTAACATTGTACTCTTGGCCTGCAGGTAATTCCTTATGACAGTGAAACAGGTAGTCAGTTAAGAGAGGATCAGCCAGGGACAGAATTGATGCAGACAAAAGAAGCAGAGACAGAACAAGAATTGACAGGTGAAGACACAGCAGGAGAGGACGTTGACAAGATAATGACTTATACAAAGCCAAATCAACCAGATCCTAAAGTATTGCAAAAACAAGTGCTCAAAGGCCGGACATTGACATTCCAAAAGGCATGGTATGAGAAATATCCCTGGCTGCATGTTAATATGGGTACTGATGGTGTTCTGTGTTTTCACTGCTCTAAATACTTTAAGACAGGGAAACCAACACAAGCCAAGAGTATAGACTCAGCCTTTGTCAATACTGGATTTAAAAAATGGAAAAAAGCACTTGAAAAATTTGCCATGCATGAGAAGTCAGAGGGTCACAAACTGGCAATCACAACTGCTGCTTATGAAAACAGGCCAGTTACTACACATTTGTGCAGTGCTGTCAGTACACAGCAAGCAGAAAACAGAGCTAACCTGTTAAAAATAATAGGGGGTGAAATGTTTTTGGCAAGACAGGGCTTGGCCTATAGAGGGCATGGGCAGCATCAAGGTAACATTGAACATCTACTGAAATACAAAGCTGAAGATGATCAGTCATTCAGTAAATGGCTATCTGCAAAGAGGGGGTTGCACACATCTTGGGAGTGTCAAAATGAACGAATAAATTTGATGAGTTCATCAATTATCAGAAAAATAGCAGATGAAATCAGGTCCTTACCTGTGTTGCAGTATTCTGTTATTGTGGATGGGACAAGGGATATCTCTGGTGTCGAGCAGGAGGCAATATGCCTACGTTATGTTGACACTGATTTTCTGGTGCACGAAGAATTCATAGGAATGTATGAAGTAACCTCTACAACAGGTGAAAACCTTGCCAGGATCATTTTGGATGTTCTGTTGAGGCTGGATTTGCCGACATCAGGCCTCAGAGGTCAGGCATATGATGGAGCCATGAATATGTCTGGAAAGTATTCAGGTGCACAGGCTGTTATTCAGCGAACACAGCCACTAGCACCATGTGGAGCACACTGTGTCAATTTAGTTACACAGCAAGCTTGCTCAGCCTCGTTTGTTGTGCGGAATGCACTTGACTGGATACATGACCTTGGCACATTTTTTGGTCATTCTGGTAAGCTGAAAGACAAGTTTAAGGCCATTGTTGCAGCTGCAGGAGAAGGGCCAGGCCTATCCATCAGGCCTTTATGTCCTACAAGATGGACAGTGCGCTCACCTGCCATCCGTGCTGTTCTCAGCCAATATGGGATGGTACTAAGTGCACTAGAAGAAATGGCTGCAAGTCACTCTGAGTCTGCAAGCAGGGCAGAGGGTTTACGTGTTCGACTGCAACAGGGTAATGTTGTACTTGGACTTCTGCTTGCTTTAGATGTGATCAGTGAACTAGAGGTTCTAAACACATCTCTCCAGAAAAAGACTCAGACAATGGAGGGTATGCTTTCTGCAGTCTCCTTGGTCAAAGATAGCTTGAAATCCAAAAGAAACACAGAACACTTTGAGGCAGTCTTTAAGGAGGCAGAGGACATGTGTGTCAGTCTGTCACTAGAGCCCATTGTTCCACCCCGTGCACATAAGCCCCCTAAGAAATATTCTGAGGAGGCTCCAGCACACACACCTAGATCAGCTCTGGATTTTTACAGAGTACAGTTCTATCGTGTCCTAGACACAGTAGATGTACAAATCGCTGAAAGGTTTATGCAACCAGGCATTCAGACATTAAAAGGTCTGGAAATATCACTCCTGACTCCCATTACAAATGATGCAGCAATTCGCAAATATCCTGAACTGAAAGAGGAAGACTTGAGAGTCCAACTGGCCATGTTTAAAAACAAGTACAAGATCAACACAACTGCAGATGCTGTGCATGCTTTAAAAGAAATGCCTCCTGAAGTCCGTGGCCTTTTTGATCAGGTGGAGACACTTGTGAGATTGTTGATGGTGGTGCCCATTTCATCTGCTGAGGCAGAGCGCAGCTTTAGTGGGTTACGCCGATTGAAAACATGGTTGCGATCAACCATGACTCAAAAAAGGCTTAATGGCATTGCTGTGTGCCATATTCACCAAGAGAGGCTTGACAGACTAGACAGAAAGGACATTGCTCAGCAATATGTTCAGGGTAATGCAAAGAGGAGAGATGTTTTTGGGTCCTTCATTGAGTCTGCTTCTAGGAAGTAAATAAAAAGTAGAAAGGATGATACCGTTCATTTTAAATGTGAGTTTAATTGACAGTATTCAGATATTTATGTAAATATGTTCTTTACACTTCTGAGTTCACACAATGTTGAAATGTTGCAATAAAATGTATTAGAGGGAAGTTTTGGTGGATCAGTCATATTCCTTACAAATTACAGTTTAACAATGTATGGTTAGTGTTGACTTGGAAGATGTTTAACAATGTTCATTGTTCTTCCTTAATTTCAAATAATTCTATAATGCCATTTTATTACAAATTATTCACTCAAATGCTATTATGAAAGTAACTAATCAAATTACTAAAAATTACTTGGATGGAAATCATTTGCTGAAAACTTGGTCCCCCCCAGTTCAAAAATCCTATCTGCGCCCCTGAAGTCAAGTCTCAAGTCTCTGATCTCAAGTCCAAGTCAAGTCAAGTCTCAAGTCTCTGATCTCAAGTCCAAGTCAAGTCCCTAATATTTTTCAGCTATTTCCACATTTTTTTAATCAATTGAAGGATTTTACAGCTGTGTTCAAATGACGAGGCATCTCTAGCAGCAAAAGAATTTATTGATAAAGACACAGTTTACATAATAATCAGGAATAATCAGTGAAATAATCAGTGAAAAAGAGCATTCATATTATCTTTGTGTGCACAGTTCACTTCACACAAAGATTGATTGAGGAGCAAGAAACAGACCTGTCCCCTTAGGCTTAGAAGTTGACTCTGGAATGCTGGCATTTTCTAGGTGCCTTGCAACAGCATTATTATGGAGATATTTACTGCTTCTTCTGGCCTCTGATTGGTCAAGTTACTGATAAGCTTTGTTTAACCTGGCCATCAGATATTTATGCCCCTTGGCTGTCTCCTGGAGGTCTGATGTTTTGTGCTTCTGTGTGCGTGACTCTTTAAGTTAAATCAGTTTAGATAAGTTTGTGTGTGACTACCTGCAGTGCCTGGCCTGCCGGGACCACACATACAAAATTCACTTTTTAATGTTTTTTTTTACTGAACTTTGGGTATGTACTTCATAAAAAAACAGTCCTAGTGCTAAAAAAATGCACCCAGTGGTTTATTTACTCTAAGTATATTTATTTATCTTTGATAGAAACACTCCGTTTGCACTTCCTGCGGTTTGTGACGTCACAAACCGCAGCCACAACCCACACCAAACCTGAGTCCAGCCCCTCACCTAGCAACCCCTGGTGCGGCTCAACCCACTTCAGTATAAAAAACGTCACGGTTGCCGAGCAGTTTAGGAACTGACCTGGCGGTCATTTATTTATTTATTCATTTATTTAGCCCCCGGGGGGGCTATGGGCTCAGCCCTGCTCCAGCCAGCAGCACATCTTGAGTAAAACCAGAATGTTTTATTACCTTGTTTGAATGAACTCTGTCTCGTTGAAACTGTGCACACACACTCTCGCGGTTTGGACTTGTTTCTTATATGATGAAGGATTGCTTTTGCACAACTGTCAGTTTGGTTGAGTGGTTATGACACTTGAGCGGCACGTAGGAGAGCAGGGATCACATCCTATCCATGGCATCTTTTTTACGCCCCTTTTTTTTAAAGCCTTTTGTTTCGGAGAAATCATTGTGAGACTAGATATATACATCGACATAATAATACTTTATAATTGATATTTTTACGTTTTAGTTCAATTTTTAGTGTAATAGCGATCGCTCCCAACGCGCAGCCGGCAGAAAACTGTGCACACACACATTCTCTCGCGGGGCAACAGTCTGTACCATCAAGCACCACTGATCGATATGCTGCTTCTAGGAAGTAAATAAAAAGTAGAAAGGATGATACCGTTCATTTTAAATGTGAGTTTAATTGACAGTATTCAGATATTTATGTAAATATGTTCTTTACACTTCTGAGTTCACACAATGTTGAAATGTTGCAATAAAATGTATTAGAGGGAAGTTTTGGTGGATCAGTCATATTCCTTACAAATTACAGTTTAACAATGTATGGTTAGTGTTGACTTGGAAGATGTTTAACAATGTTCATTGTTCTTCCTTAATTTCAAATAATTCTATAATGCCATTTTATTACAAATTATTCACTCAAATGCTATTATGAAAGTAACTAATCAAATTACTAAAAATTACTTGGATGGAAATCATTTGCTGAAAACTTGGTCCCCCCCAGTTCAAAAATCCTATCTGCGCCCCTGAAGTCAAGTCTCAAGTCTCTGATCTCAAGTCCAAGTCAAGTCAAGTCTCAAGTCTCTGATCTCAAGTCCAAGTCAAGTCCCTAATATTTTTCAGCTATTTCCACATTTTTTTAATCAATTGAAGGATTTTACAGCTGTGTTCAAATGACGAGGCATCTCTAGCAGCAAAAGAATTTATTGATAAAGACACAGTTTACATAATAATCAGGAATAATCAGTGAAATAATCAGTGAAAAAGAGCATTCATATTATCTTTGTGTGCACAGTTCACTTCACACAAAGATTGATTGAGGAGCAAGAAACAGACCTGTCCCCTTAGGCTTAGAAGTTGACTCTGGAATGCTGGCATTTTCTAGGTGCCTTGCAACAGCATTATTATGGAGATATTTACTGCTTCTTCTGGCCTCTGATTGGTCAAGTTACTGATAAGCTTTGTTTAACCTGGCCATCAGATATTTATGCCCCTTGGCTGTCTCCTGGAGGTCTGATGTTTTGTGCTTCTGTGTGCGTGACTCTTTAAGTTAAATCAGTTTAGATAAGTTTGTGTGTGACTACCTGCAGTGCCTGGCCTGCCGGGACCACACATACAAAATTCACTTTTTAATGTTTTTTTTTACTGAACTTTGGGTATGTACTTCATAAAAAAACAGTCCTAGTGCTAAAAAAATGCACCCAGTGGTTTATTTACTCTAAGTATATTTATTTATCTTTGATAGAAACACTCCGTTTGCACTTCCTGCGGTTTGTGACGTCACAAACCGCAGCCACAACCCACACCAAACCTGAGTCCAGCCCCTCACCTAGCAACCCCTGGTGCGGCTCAACCCACTTCAGTATAAAAAACGTCACGGTTGCCGAGCAGTTTAGGAACTGACCTGGCGGTCATTTATTTATTTATTCATTTATTTAGCCCCCGGGGGGGCTATGGGCTCAGCCCTGCTCCAGCCAGCAGCACATCTTGAGTAAAACCAGAATGTTTTATTACCTTGTTTGAATGAACTCTGTCTCGTTGAAACTGTGCACACACACTCTCGCGGTTTGGACTTGTTTCTTATATGATGAAGGATTGCTTTTGCACAACTGTCAGTTTGGTTGAGTGGTTATGACACTTGAGCGGCACGTAGGAGAGCAGGGATCACATCCTATCCATGGCATCTTTTTTACGCCCCTTTTTTTTAAAGCCTTTTGTTTCGGAGAAATCATTGTGAGACTAGATATATACATCGACATAATAATACTTTATAATTGATATTTTTACGTTTTAGTTCAATTTTTAGTGTAATAGCGATCGCTCCCAACGCGCAGCCGGCAGAAAACTGTGCACACACACATTCTCTCGCGGGGCAACAGTCTGTACCATCAAGCACCACTGATCGATATATTTTCAGATTAGCAACTTATTTATTTTAAGAATACCTTTCACTTCATCAAAATCTAATCAAAACTCCAGCGTTCTAAAAGTAGGTGGTTGTATGTATTTATTATACGATGAAGGACTGCTGTTGTTCAACTGAGCCTGTAGGTCAGTGAGTTAATTCACTGGTGTCGCACCCAAAGACCGGGGTTTGCGTCCCGGCCACGGCATCTTTTTTTTTCTTTTTTTTTCGGAGAGATCGGGCTGCAGTGAGCTGCTGGCTTTTGAGGACAGTGTGGGTCCGGTCCGGTCAGAGGTTAGGTTGCCTCATACGGATAAATTAACTGGAAACACTCTGTGAACTTTGCGTTTGTCTGGATTGGATGTGCAGCCGTGGACCAAAGCGCCGCATGCAACTAGCAGGAGCTACGCGGGCTGTTTGTTACCGAAGGAGGAGGAAGAGCTCGGATTCGGGAGGGCATGAGCAGCTAATGGCGGCGCACACAAACAGCTTTCGGTAAGTTATCTTTTAAGCTAGCACTAACAGTAAGTCAAACGAGTAATAAAAAAAGGCTAATTTTAAAACAACAACAGATTTGAGATACTGGCAGTTACAGAGGGCGGAGACAGAGTTTTGACGGGCGTGGACTTCAGAGCTCATTATCATAAACAGGTCGTTTAGAACGGAAGTTAGAAATGGCAGAATTAAAAAGGGTATAATTTATTATCTAAGAATTATTTTTTGTATTAAATTGAATGAACGGGGTCTGGATAGCACACAGACATACCATAAAAATTTAAAAAACCAATATGTGGTCCCCTTTAAGTTAAATCAGTTTAGATAAGTTTGTGTGTGACTACCTGCAGTGCCTGGCCTGCCCATCCTCCAGGGGTTTCTTCCTGGCCAGAGCTGGGACAAAGAGCTGGGACAAATAGCTGGGACAAAGAGCTGGGACAGAGCTGTTACATGTCCAGACCAGACCAGACATGTGTTTGCCTGCATTCACCTTGTTTAATGTTCAGATGATTTTTAGAAATGCACTAAGTTTTACTTGTGTGTGATAATATATACCATACCATACCATTTTATTTATAAAGCATTTTAAACAGGAACAAGTCCACACCAAAGTAGCTAATAACAGATAAACAGATAATTTCAACTTTATTTTGCTTATTTCTGCTTATTTCAGATTTTTTGCAATTTAAGATTGTTTCAGATATTTCAGATTATGCCGCTTTGTGCTTATTGCTGCTAGTTTCAGCTTCTTCTGCTATTTTAGGCTGGTGAAGATTCTCAGTCGTCCAGGACATGATGAAATCAAAAAAGGCGTTCAATACAGGATCAACTGGACTTTATTTGTTGCAGAAAACGTTTCGACTTCTGTCCAGAAGTCTTTTTCAATTCTGAATGGAAGCTGTGAGAACGAGAAGTTTTATACAGGCTTACAAGTCACGCACATTTCACAATTTCATATGTTGGTGCGTGACTTGTAAGCCTGTATAAAACTTCTCGTTCTCACAGCTTCCATTCAGAATTGAAAAAGACTTCTGGACAGAAGTCGAAACGTTTTCTGCAACAAATAAAGTCCAGTTGATCCTGTATTGAACGCCTTTTTTGATTTCTGCTATTTTAGCTACTATTAAGCTGTTTTATGCTGTTAAGGACAATGTTTATGCAACTAACGCATTACATTTTAAAAAGATCAAGGTTGACAGGGTACTTGCGCTTAGCCTGGCTCTGTGAGGGCGCATTATAATGCCTCCATGACTGAACACCCTCTCTACTGGTGCACTGGTGGCAGGAACAGCAAGTGCCCTCATAGCCACAGGATACAGCCTTGGGAAAACTGTTGAATACCTTTTCCAGAAGTCCAAACAGTCAACTCCATCTTCTTCAGAAGTCACCTGGATGTAGCGATTAAGTTCAGTCCTTACAGAAGAGCCATGGTCTGTAGTTTTTTTGGCACCTTTCTTTCGGTAGCCAGAGAAAAGGCGTGGAGTCTTTGGGTGGTTCATGTTGATCATCATCATCTCCACTGCTGCTGTCAGGAAGGGGGACTTTCTGAGCCTCTGCCAAGACTTGATCTGTTTACACACACAAAAAAAAACAAGGGTTACTTACAACATTATAACAGTAACAACTAATCACAAGAAAGCTTAAATATAAATTTAATACTGTATTATGACTAATGCATAATATGGTGTAATTGAAAAAACATGTTTTACCTCTTAATATCTCTTTCATTTCATTCTTGACGTCATCAGTTGCAAAGACATCTTGTTCCAGCCAAAAGAGGC
This sequence comes from Garcialebias charrua, assembly GCA_038048925.1. Lineage (NCBI taxonomy): Eukaryota > Metazoa > Chordata > Actinopteri > Cyprinodontiformes > Rivulidae > Garcialebias > Garcialebias charrua. The sequence continues at coordinate 18,491 of JBBPBX010024158.1, read as the reverse complement.
AGCATGATGGATCAAGGTATGCAGACATCAAGTAAAGGTTATCTCCAAATGGAAGATCTTCAGCAGGCTGAGCTTGCACATCCATTCTGACATTCACAAAGATGCCCTTAAAACGCTGATGAAGTGATGTTTGCAGCGCTTTTATGAAACCGACCAGATGACGAGTTGTATTCAGCATGCTGGTGAGATGACTGTTAAGGGACAGTACACAGGGGAGAGCTGCACTAACAGTCACTACTTTCTCCCCTTGTGTGAGGTCTGTAGCTTGAAGAAAAGGGGACAGAATTTCTACAAGTTCTTTAAGCGGACTCCATTCTCGAGCTGACAGGCACAGCTCTTTATGTCCCTGAGTTTCCAGCAGAACATTTAGATTTTGGAGCTCCAGATCGGTGACTGCCTCCACAAGGCGAAGCGTTGAGTTCCATCTTGTTGATACAGCAGATGGGATGCTGTGGTTGGCTCCATATTGAGCCTCAAATGCTTCCTTCATGCTACATGTAGAATGCAGCAAACTGCAAAATCTTGTCAATTTTGCCATTGCATTGTTTATAGATTTTGTTTCTTTCAGTCCATCTCGCACAACAAGTTGCAGGGAATGTGCAAAGCACTGTAAGCGCTGCTGCCGGCAACTTCTCTGGATGGATTCCACATCATCCTGGAACTCTTCACTCGTTTCCTCCCATAAGTTGCCATTTTCCAGATCATTGTCACCATCTTCACCATCAGTCAGAGTAGAGGGGAAACAAACTGTGAAAGCTTTTTTCATATTAGCAGCATTATCAGAGATGATGTAATCTAGTTTGTGTTTTATGTTAAAGTTGTCACATATCTCTTCAAACTTTTCACTTATCCTTTGTCCAGTGTGTGACCCTGTGAAACGCTCACAGCTTAAAAGAACTGACTGTAGTCTTGGGCCATTCTTCTCAAGTTCCATAAAATGAGATGTTATACCTAAAAAGCCACGCATGCTCCTGTCAGTCCAGATATCCACAGTCACAGAAACAGTGTCTTCTCTAACTTGGATTTTATCTTTGACATTTTGTTTGCTGCAAGCTCACTATACGCCTGGTTACTGTGCGTTACTGGTTACTGTGTGTGTTACTTGGTGGGCAGTATTTTTGCTCTACCACTGCCATAAAGTTTTTAAAGCTGGGCTTGTCAATCAAAGACAAGGGGAGGTTGCAAGAAATAATAAGGTCCTGGATTATTGTACACTTGCACTCCTTTTGGGTGAGTCAGAAAGGAGTCAATGCTGGTCTGTCCCTCTCCACTTGTCACTTTTTTTGCTTTATTGAATTCAGAAAACCTGTAGATGAACATAGATATCTATTTAGAATAGTAATTATGCTTCTCAAACTGAACTGAACCACACACACACACACACACACACACACAAACGTGTTCACTTCAAGACCCCAAATAGGACCTAATCAAACTCACACGCACACACGCACAGCGCCGCTGCTACAGAGAGAGGGGGAATAAAAAGCGAAACTAGCTTATACAGTTGTTTCATGTCATTTTTAATATAAATCTGCCTGTTGACTGCGGGCGCACATTAATGTCATCTGTATTCTGAGTGCGGATCGCGCGTCTTGCACTCAGAAGTGGGTCTGCTCGGCTCTCACACGCATAAAAGCCGGACCGAACTGTCTTATGAAAGGGGGACTTACCTTTCAGGGTGGGTTTTCAGGTGGCGAATAAAATTAGATGTGGTGGAACCAGAGTCCTGTATTTTTATGCCACAAACGCTGCAGTTCGCTGCTCTTCTATTTGCTGCTTGTTTGAAGTTTTTACATCCAAAAGTTATGATGAATGGTGGCGCAGAAGCATGCGTCCTCCTAGCCGGCGAAGACATGATTTGTGATGGTGAGGCGCTTGCGTCACGTGACTTTACGTCCGCGCCAGCGGAAGGGGGAGGAGAGATCAAATTAAAAATAAATCAAATTAAAAATAAAAGATTGTTCACGAGTCTCAAAGGGCGAGTCCGAGTCGAGTTGGAAGTCTTTTGAATGCAAGTCCGAGTCGAGTCTGAAGTCTCTGTTTTTTTTTTTAATGCAAGTCCGAGTCGAGTCTGAAGTCTCTGTTTTTGCGACTTAAGTGTGACTCGAGTCCGAGTCCCAAACTCGAGTCCCCATCTCTGGTTGTCGAATGCTTCACGCGTTCCACAGCGTCTTTTCCCTTCATATATCCATCCAACCACATTACATCCACCAGTTCAGCTGGAGGTAATTTGTCAGCGAGAAGCAACCTTTCTGAACGACACGGTCCGTAGCCGGCTGCTGACCAGGAGGAGACTCCGGTGGAGCTAACGTTAGCATGTTAGGTGGTGGATGTCCAGTCACATTAAGCTGTCTAATGCTTCACGCGTTCCACAGCGTCTTTGTCCTTCGTCTATCTGTCTCTCCGCAAAACCGCCATTCAGCTGAAGTGCATGTGTCCACGCGGAGTAATCTTTGAACCAACACGGTTTGGTTAGAGCTAACAGAAGCTAAAAACATCACGACCGGAAACTACCGGAAACTGCGTAATTCGGCTAAAAAATATATATATATTTTTTTATAATACTGTAATAATTTATTTATAAAGCCATTTAAAACAACCACAGCTGCAACAAAGTGCTGTACACTTGAAATAAAGAACATTTAAACAAAAAAAATATATATATTTTTTTTTTCCATATTTTTATTAATTGTGATTTATGCTGTAAGTCCGAGTTGCCGTAGGTTGAGGGCGCCGTAAATCGAGGACTCCCTGTACTCCTTTTTGAAAAGGTGAGTTATCAAGGTAGCCCGTTCAGATGTTTTAGAAACTCCGAGGTAAGTTGAACAAAACTCTCATTAAAACGGTCTGTTTGTTTCATGGGAAAATGTGTTCATGTGGCAATGAAGTTTACACAGTGACAGTCTCTTAATTTTTAGTGTCAAGCTGAGAAGCTTGTGAGCTGAGACTGAATAAAATATGTCTGTTCATTCCAAAGGGAATAGATTAATCTTGTTTTACCAGTTTCAAACACAAAACACAATAATATTTGTTTAAAGTGAGGTGATGTGTCTCTGAGGTGAGGCATTCTGCTCTCTGAGGTGAGGTGTGCCCCTACACCGTTTTTAACTAGACTGTTAAAAAAAAGTTTTGGACTTGGTGTCACGACCATGACACTTGGGAGGAGTCCAAAAGAGTTAGTTGACTTCTGCACAAATATATGAACTGCTCTCACAGAGCTAATGATCCCAGATAACAAAGGTCACCTTAGAAGTCGCACCTGACCTCTCCTGACCTTTGGTGTGTGTATTGTAAACAGAGAAAAGGAAGTGTTCTGTGAGTAAAGTTGACAAAGTAATGAATCCCTTGTGAAAATGAAAAATTAAATAACGTTTTTTTTATTTTTTTTATTTTAGATCCTCAACTAAATAACAGCTGAATGAATGATACACGGCCCCACACGCTTCAAGAGTGTTTGTATTTGTATCTTGTTACTGTACAGTATATAGTTGTTTTTCTGTTTCATATTGTTAATAAAGTAAATAAAATGTAAAAACACTACTTAGTTTGGCTTAATGTAATTCTGTTTTTTTTCAAATGTTCATCTACACCTCACTGTACAAACATGTGCATTGTGAACAACAAAGGCCTGTCTTGGTACACGGACTCAAAGCTTTACTCATCTTCCCAGACCTCACTTCACGGTGTGCAGTTTTAATCACTAACATGAGTAAGCATCCACACACACAAGACATTTATCTTCCATGTCTGACAGCTGGCATGTTTTTATTCAAGTATTAAAAACCTTTGCCCTTAGACATTAGTAAACAACTGAGTGCAGTGAAGAAAATGTGTTTATGATATATTAATCACACAAGTTCACGTGTGATCATTTTGAGACTCTGGTTATTCTGGTGGTCACTTCTCTGGAGTTATTTAGTGCCTATCTTATCTATAAATATGTGGTTGATTTACATTTCCTGTCCATCATATGCTCTAAAAGTTGCTTGAATCTGTGACATGTTCAAGATCTACCAAACTGCTGGAGCAACCAGCTTTGTTTTACAGCCCATGTCTTCAGAGCGAGATGAAGACTTGAAGATTTGATGCCCCGTTGCTCAGCAGAGACACACTGAGACACACTGAGAGACACACTGAGACACACTGAGAGACACACTGAGAGACACACTGAGACACACTGAGAGACACTGAGACACACTGAGAGACACACTGAGACACACTGAGAGACACTGAGACACACTGAGAGACACACTGAGAGACACTGAGACACACTGAGGGACACTGAGAGACACTGAGAGACACTGAGACACACTGAGANTTCATCTAGTTTACATTGCACTTATTGATATTAATTTTGTCTTCCTCACTCCAGTCAGATTTATGATAATAAAAGATTAGTTCCTTGGTTAGTTTAGTTTCTTCTATTTGTCTCTCTTTTTGTAATTTTTTACTGAAGGAGATAGAAAATTTTCTAACAGTAAATTTGAAGAATTCCCATTTTTGTATTGCTGTCACTAAACTTGTGTCATTTGTAACATCTTGAATTATTTTACTAATACTTTTACAATATTCGTCATTCTTTAATAAGTTAGCATTGAATTTCCAGTAACCTTTGAAATTATTTTTAGTTTCATTTTTGGATATTCGCAGGTTTATGGTGCAGTGATCACTTAAAGGGCTACAGGAGATCTCAGTTTCTGTGACGTGTCCAAGTATAGAATCTGTAATTAACCAATAATCAATTCTTGACCTTGATTGTCCGTTAGGTTTGAACCATGTAAATTGTTTAATGTTAGAGTTTAGGTTTCTCCAAACATCGACCAGTTTATTGGTGTTCATAAAGTCATCCATGATTGGGTTTAATGTCACCTGAGAGTATTTTGAAGGGCATCTGTCCATCCATTCATCTGGAGTTAAATTGAAATCGCCCCCAGCGACAACATGGTCAGTGGGATAATTCAGCTGCATTTTTTTTATAATTGTTGTGACTTGATGTAATAACTGTTTGTTTTTTTGGTCGTTGTTGTATCCATAAACATTAACAATGATGAACAAATTACTGTCAATATCTAAAACACATGCTGCCCAGTGTCCAGCATCATCTGTTTCCTGAAAAAGAACCTTTCCTGGACATCTATTGAAACAAATAGCAACTCCTGCAGAACGATTTGTGCCGTGACTAAAAATGATCTTATCACCCCATTGTTGAGTCCAAAACTTAACATCAGATAACTCTGAGTGTGTCTCTTGAAGAAAAAAACAGTTAGCCTTTTGACCTTTGCAGAATAAAAAAACAGCCTTACGCTTAACAGAGTCTTTGAGCCCTCTTGCATTAAAAGAAGAAAATAAAATCTCAGTCTTTAAATTGAATACTGAACACATTAAGAACAAAACAATAGAAAAAAATAGAAAAAATAAAGAAACTTAGAATATAGGAGGTAGAGTAAAAAAAACCTGAGAGTAGAGTCCCCTTAAGTCCCTTGAAAAATAAAAAAATAATCTCCACTATATCAGAAAAACTTCACGTTTCATCTAAACATCTAACAGTGCTCCAACTTCAGCTTAAGAAATTCTCCTCCCTTCGATGTAGGCGAAGGGTCCTCTGAATCCTGCAGCCTTACCCTCCTTTCTTGCCTGCTCAATTCTGGGCCACAGCGCCTGTCGTGACTTCCAGTCCTCCTGGGTCAGGTCCTCTGCAAACTTCAGACCTTCATCTTTGCAGATCTGTGAGGACTTTGTTTTCTTCCACACCTCATCTCTGACACTTCTCTTGGAGAAGAGGACTACAACTTGTCTGTGTCGACCCTCTGTTGATCTTCCCACTCTGTGAACGATGTCCACAGCATCCTCCATCTTTTCAGCCAGATCAGGTAGAATTCTGCTCAGCAACTCCACGACTTCAGCTCTGATGTTTTCATTAACTTTTTCCTTTTTTCCTTTAATCCGTAGGCACCATCTTCTTTTATATCTTTCTTGACTCACCAAACGTTCCTTCATTTCCTCCTTTTCCTTTTGAAGAAGCTCGACTTGTGTCTCCAAGCTTTTAACTTTGGTTTTACACTCTTGAATATCCTCAGAGTTCAGCTGCACCGTTTTGGCTATTGATGTTAGCATGGAGCTGTGTTGTTTTAGCTGGCCGCTAATGCCCTCCAGGCGGTCATCAACACGAGCTCCCAAAGCCTCTAATGCACAAAGGATGGTCTCGATTGACTTCTCTGAGACCTTCTCCTCCTCGTTACCTCTAATTTTCTTTTCCACTTGTGTCTTTTCAGGAGTATCTGTTGGCGTGGTGGCTCCTCTGTCTCGCTTGCTATTAGCATTAGCCGCCTCCATTGGCTCTGCGTAGCTGTGCTCCGAACCATCCGACTGACGACTCGGAGTGGCTTTAAAAAGCTCTTTTTTTGTTGTTTGTTGGTCTTTTCGTTGGCTCATCTTTGTCACTGAAGTCGAGCAGCTGTATTTCTTGTGGAGATTACTTTAAATCTCTTTTATCATCTGGACTCACTTAAGAGCTCTGAGTGACGCGTCCGTTCAGCACGCCATCAGCCCGGAACCCCCACAGCCACACCCCCAGTAAACAGGAAGTAGCGTTTGAAAACAGACATCTCGGCAAAATGGAGAGAATATTTCAGGTATGTGTTGCTATCGGGCAAGTTGTATTTATTCTGTCATGCCAACTAGTTTTAGCGATGTTACATGTTGTCCGGAGCGGAAACAGCTGATCAGTCACGTGACGTGAATGTTCGCTGCGGCAGAACTGAGTCGGCTAATCTGTTTCCATCTGTCGTTTAGCCGACTCAGCTCTGAATCGACTCCCCAAAAACTACCTCAAGCGAGCGTATAAACTTTAGAGCGACTTAGAGGAAGTTAACTCGAATTATGCCGTTTCCATTTAGCTTTTCTGATGCGTGTCTCAGTGTCTCTCAGTGTCTCTCAGTGTGTCTCTCAGTGTGTCTCAGTGTGTCTATCAGTGTCTCTCATTGTGTCTCTCAGTGTGTCTATCAGTGTCTCTCAGTGTGTCTCAGTGTCTCTCATTTTTGTGTCTCAGTGTCTCTCAGTGTGTCTCTCAGTGTGTGCTGGTGAAGATTCTCAGTCGTCCAGGACATGATAAATCAAAAAGGCGTTCAATAGGCGTTCAAAGGCGTTTTTTGATGTGGCTGGATAGCTCAACTGATAAAGCTTCAGCCGTCAGTCCCAAAGGTCGTGAGATCGAGTCCCGCATGGTACAACATTTTTTTGGGCAGCACGGTGGCACAACTGGTATAGCTGCTGCCTCTCAGCGAGAAGGTTGACGGTTCAAATCCCGGTCCGGGGCCTTTCTGGGTGGAGTTTGCATGTTCTCCCCGTGCATGCGTGGGTTTCCTCCGGGTACTCCGGTTTCCTCCCACAGACCAAAAAACATGCTTGTTAGGCTGATTGGTGACTCTAAATTGACCTTAGGTGTGAGTGTGAGAGTGGATGGTTGTTTGGTGTGAGTGAGACAGGTCCCTCTTGTAAATGAGTCCCCGTGACTCAACGAGGCTAGCCTGTATAAATAAAGGTTGAATGAATGAATGAATGAACTGGACATTATTTGTAACAGAAAAGTTTCGACTCCCATCCGGGAGGCTTTCTCAATTCCATGAACAACTGTGAGAAGTTTGGAGTTATAACAGAACCACGCACCATCATGTGTAAATTTCAAGCTGAGGTAACACAAACATGTAAATTGACAGATCACACCTTAACAGTAGGGGGTGTTCCCTTGAGGTCTCTGACAGAAGACACAACACTGTATGTAAATTGACAAAAAAACAACTCTCAACCAACAAACAGAGGCTTTTCAAAGAAATTTGTTAGTCTAATTTACAGACAAGACACCTCTGTTCCCATCCGGTGTAAAACGTTTCGGAATCAGTTCCAAAACTGAGTTATAAGTCTTGGAAAGCTGAAATCTCAGACCTCCTCCTCTGTTGAGAGAAGTCTCTCAGTGTGTCTCAGTGTCTCTCAGTGTCTCTCGGTGTCTCTCAGTGTGTCTCTCAGTGTCTCTCAGTGTGTCTCTCAGTGTGTCTCATTGTGTCTCTCATTGTGTCTCAGTGTCTCTCAGTGTGTCTCTCAGTGTGTCTCAGTGTCTTCATTTTGTCTCAGTGTCTCTCAGTATGTCTCTCAGTGTGTCTCAGTGTCTCTCATTGTGTCTCAGTGTCTCTCAGTGTGTCTCAGTGTGTCTCAGTGTCTCTCATTGTGTCTCAGTGTCTCTCAGTGTGTCTCTCAGTGTGTCTCTCAGTGTGTCTCAGTGTCTCTCATTGTGTCTCAGTGTCTCTCAGTGTCTCTCAGTGTCTCTCAGTGTGTCTCATGTGTCTCAGTGTCTCTCATTGTGTCTCAGTGTCTCTCATTGTGTCTCAGTGTGTCTCTCAGTGTGTCTCAGTGTGTCTATCAGTGTCTCTCAGTGTGTCTCAGTGTCTCTCATTGTGTCTCAGTGTCTCTCAGTGTGTCTCGGTGTCTCTCTGTGTCTCTCATTGTGTCTCAGTGTCTCTCAGTGTGTCTCAGTGTATCTCTCAGTGTGTCTCAGTGTCTCTCATTGTGTCTCAGTGTCTCTCAGTGTTTCTCAGTGTCTCTCATTGTGTCTCAGTGTCTATCAGTGTGTCTCCCAGTGTGTCTCTCAGTGTGTCTCACATTGTGTCTCAGTGTCTCTCAGTGTGTCTCAGTGTCTCTCAGTGTGTCTCTCTGTGTGTCTCAGTGTGTCTCTCAGTGTGTCTCAGTGTGTCTCTCAGTGTCTCTCAGTGTGTCTCACTGTGTGTCTCAGTGTCTCTCAGTGTGTCTTACTGTGTGTCTCAGTGTGTCTCAGTGTCTCTCAGTGTGTCTCTCTGTGTGTCTCAGTGTGTCTCTCAGTGTCTCTCAGTGTGTCTCTCAGTGTGTGTCTCTCTCAGTGTGTCTCAGTGTGTCTCTCAGTGTGTCTCAGTGTGTTTCTCAGTGTCTCTCAGTGTGTCTCACTGTGTCTCAGTGTGTCTCTCAGTGTTTCTCAGTGTGTCTCAGTGTCTCTCAGTGTGTGTCTCTCTCAGTGTCTCTCAGTGTATCTCAGTGTGTCTCAGTGTGTCTCTCTATGTGTCTCAGTGTGTCTCTCCGTGTGTCTCAGTGTCTCTCAGTGTGTCTCAGTGTCTCTCAGTGTGTCTCAGTGTGTCTCTCAGTGTGTCTCAGTGTGTTTCTCAGTGTCTNTGTCTCAGTGTGTCTCTCAGTGTGTCTCAGTGTGTTCTCTCTCAGTGTCTCTCAGTGTGTCTCAGTGTCTCTCATGTGTCTCAGTGTGTCTCTCAGTGTTTCTCAGTGTGTCTCAGTGTCTCTCAGTGTGTGTCTCTCTCAGTGTGTCTCAGTGTGTCTCAGTGTGTGTCTCAGTGTCTCTCAGTGTGTCTCTCTGTGTGTCTCAGTGTCTCTCAGTCTCTCTCAGTGTGTCTCAGTGTGTCTCTCAGTGTGTCTCAGTGTGTTTCTCAGTGTCTCTCAGTGTGTCTCACTGTGTCTCAGTGTGTGTCTCAGTGTCTCTCAGTGTATCTCAGTGTGTCTCAGTGTGTCTCTCTATGTGTCTCAGTGTGTCTCAGTGTCTCTCAGTGTGTCTCAGTGTCTCTCAGTGTGTCTCAGTGTCGCTCAGTGTGTCTCTCTCTCAGTGTGTCTCAGTGTCTCTCAGTGTGTCTCAGTGTCTCTCAGTGTGTCTCTCTATGTGTCTCAGTGTGTCTCTCAGTGTCTCTCAGTGTGTCTCTCATTGTGTCTCAGTGTGTCTCTCTCTCAGTGTGTCTCAGTGTCTCTCAGTGTGTCTCAGTGTGTCTCTCAATGTCTCTCAGTGTCTCTCTCTCAGTGTGTCTCTCAGTGTGTCTCAGTGTGTCTCTCAGTGTGTCTCAGTGTGTCTCTCAG
>JBBPBX010024157.1:0-35090 GCA_038048925.1 Garcialebias charrua | reverse complement strand
TATCTAGGCCAACAGTCAGTAAATTAGAGCCATATAATTACACACTGGTGGCAGAAAAAATATCCACCGAGTGGTTTCTGAGCAATTTATCTGATAGCCTGGACCTCGCCAGGCTAAACTAACAAAACTCCACCTTCTGTTCTCTGATTGGTCCATTCAAAAATCTCCAGGAGAAATCGTTTTCAATGGGAGGAATGCCAGACCCTAGTCCAAAGCGAAGTGAAGGACAAGGGTCTGGTTACAACCAGGCTAAGGTGTCAAAATACTCCTTTAAAAAGTAATAATAATAATAATTGTCTAATCTTGTCATCTGCGTATGTTTCCCATACACAGACGAAATTCGTCTCTGCATTTAACCCAACCACCTACCAGGCGGTGCAGTGAGCAGCCATAGAAGGCGCTCGGGGAGCTGGAGTCTTCAGTTAATCTAAAATGCTGCTGCCCGTGTCTTAACTGGAGTTAGGAGGAGAGATCATATCTCTCCAGTTTTAGCTTCTTTCCACTGGCTCCCTGTCAAGTCCAGAATTGAATTCAAAATATTACTTCTAACCTACAAAGATCTCAACAACCTAGCTCCATCTTATATTTGAGATCTTATTGTTCCATGTTTTCTTAACAGAGCACTTTGCTCTCAGACTTCAGGCTTACTCGTGGTTCCTAGTGTTTCCAAAATCTGAATGGGAGGAAAAGCTTTCAGTTGTCAGGCTCATCTCTTGTGGAACCAACTTCCAGTTTCTGTCCGTAAGGCTGACGCCATTCTATCCATCCATCCATTATCTTTATCCGCTGCTTTCTTTTCAGGTCGCGGGGGTCACTGGTGCCCATGTCCAGCTATCATGTGTGAGAGGCAAGAGACACCCTGGACAGGTCTCCAGTCCATCACAGGAACGCATAGAGACAAACGAGACAAACAACTACATGTATTCACTCTTCCACTATCAACTAAGGTCAATTTAGAGTTACCAACCAGCCTAACATGCATGTTTTTGATCTCTGGGAGGAAACCGAAATACCTGGAGAAAACTCGTGTATGCACAGAGAGAACATGCAAACTCCACCCAGAAAGACCCCCGGACCGAGATTTGAACCAGGGTATTTTGCATGCTGAGAGGCGGCAGCTCTACTAACTGAGCCACTGTGTGTTGCCTAAAGGCCCCCTCATAGCTCTGCGTTCGGCCGCACGCCGCTCTACGCCGTCTGTACGCCGTCCATACGCCATCCGTGCGCAGAGGCACAAGCGTATCATGTACGCGCCAAGCTCAAATTTTACGACCGCGGACGCAAGCGCGTTGTCGCACAATAAACTGCCTGGCGCCGGACTGTTTTGTATGTGACACAAATGTATTAAATTCCCCTTCTTCATCCCTGATCTGGCCTTTTCTTTTGTTTTTTTTGCCAAAAGTCAAGTGATCGCTTCCTCCTCCGCTGACTCCATGACTGAAATGATGAGGAAATGAATGAATTTGTCACGAGCGGGTCCAACGTGGCTGCGCGAGGTTCTGCAGATTTCCTGGTGTGCTGTGGGCTGCAGGACCAGCGCTCCATGTTTTTTTTTATTTTTTATAACTTTTTAATAAGATATAAACACAGAACACCGCTGCGGCTGAAGCTGTGTGAAGTGCCGGCTCACCTTTTTTTTTTCTCCCCCCGACCTGTCAAGGCTGACACATTGTCCATTTTTAAGACTGGGCTTAAGACTTTTCTTTTTGATCAATCCTATAATTAAGGTTGGCTTGTTGGCTTAAGCCGCTTTTCCATTTGTACCGGTACGGCCCGACTGGACCCAACTCGGCCCGGTTCTGAGGCTTTTCCATTAGTAGCGGTACTTAGCACACATTACTATTTTCAGGACCCTTGGTTCTGACTACTGGACGACAAATTGACCTCATTTCTTAAAATGAATTGTTGCAATTAAATAGTTTTCAGTTGATACTATTTCTATCTTAACATATGATTCTTGACCTGCCATTGTGTATCTGTTCCTCCTTCCTGTTCCTCTTGAACCCAGCCGGTTGAAGCAGATGGACGCTTGTCCTGAGCCTGGTTCTGTTAAAGGTTTCTTCCTCATGAGGGAGTTTTTTTTCTTTCCACTGTCACCTTCAAGCTCAAGATGAGAGTCTGTGATGAAGTTAAACTCAAAGCAGTCTGCTCCTCCAATTTTTTTTTTTCTTCTTTTTGCTGCTCCCTGCATTAGGGGTCGCCACAGTGAACCAAGTCGCATGAAGACTTGGCAGGTATTTTTACGCCGGATGTCCTTCCTGACGCAACCACAGACAACCGAGCTACCACAGCCCTCTGTGTGGAGCAGAGAGCTGCTATCCAGGACACCTGGAGGAAGAGATGGTAGGGGTTAAGAGCCTTGCTCAAGTGCCCATGAGTGGGGCCAATGAGTGTGGGGGCAGGTGTGGGTGCTTCACCTACACCATCCACATTTTTGATGTTGTTGGTACCAGGGCTTGAACCGGCGATCTTCCGATCACAGGCCCACCTTCTCTAACCTCTGTGCCACCACTCCCTCAGTCTGCTCCTCAGATAATTAATGTTATTAACTTACAGTATTTTCTGGTGTATAGGTCGCATTGTCCAATTATCACCAATAGATTGGAAAAATCCCTAGGTCGCACTGGTGTATGGGTCGCACCTACGTTTAGCTCTGCTGCAAATGTCTGCCACAGGAGCCCACAGCAAGGCTTTAAAGAAGATTAACACTTAAAAACAATTATTTGTTTGATAAAAAATTATAGCAAATATATGACTGAGCTGAACTTTTCCTTAATAAATGAACGTAATTGTGAAATGAGCTGGATTTAAAAATTTGTTTCGCCGAAAGTGATAACAAGCCATATATAGGTCGCACCTGTGTATAGGTCGCAGGCCTTGGAAAAAACATAAAAAGGTGCGACCTATACACCGGAAAATACGGTACTTTTTATTTGGCAGCCGACTCAGGACCTGAAGGTCCTGGGTTCGATCCCCCAGTCATTGCATATCTCGTGGTGTCTCTGAGCAGGACACCTCATCCCCCAGTTGCTCCCCGGGTGCTCTCAATAGCTGCCTGCTGCTCCACCTGGTGGTGGATGGGTTCAATGGAGAGAGCCAATTTCACCATTGTATGGTAACATACAATTATGACAATACATTATAATAATAATTATTATTATTATATACTATATACGAAAGTTTCTGTTCAGTGCCATGAGACAACTTCTGTTGTGACTTGGCGCTACATAAATAAACTGAATTGAATTGATGCATTTTCCATTGTGTTGTCTTTAAAAATAACTAAAGACAACAGTGGTTACTGAATGTTTCTCTTGCCATGACTGTAAGGATGCCATTTATTGAAAAGACAGCAACAGAGGAAAATAGGTACAGGTAAATATAATTAAAGCGGATTGTAAGCAGTCTATGGAACAACTGTGAACACCGAAGCAGCATTTAAATTGTTAAAACCTCAAAGCTGCAGGCAAAGTACAAGTTTATTCTGTCTGAGTTGTGAACCTGATGCAACTACAGTTCATTCAAGTTCAGACTTTTGTTGCACAGACACTTTGTGTTTAAGCAAAGCAGTGTGCCATTTACCTTATATGTGGCATGCAGTGCAAAGACATCATATTGAGTTGACAGCCCTCATCACACCATTTTACCCACAGCATTTATAAATACACATCAGGCAACAGAAAAACTCTGATCCGGATTGCAAGATCAAATAAATTAACAGGTTTTACATGTAATAAAACATAAAGTGCCTTAGAGACTGTGCCATATGCATGTCCACAATTTAATTAGCAAGCAATTTTAAGTTTTAAAATGACACATTTTACTTATATAATTTATTTTAGAAGAATAACAATTTATGCAGCCATTTTTAATGGGATGACAGTTGATATCTAAAAACAAAACAGAGCATTTTCTTTTAAAATGTCTGAATAAGTAGTATTATTCAAATAGTGTATTTATTAAAAATACATTATTACACTAAATATTTTAAGCATTGTAACATCTGGCTGCAAAGTAACCACATTGGTTGCATTTGGTAACAGGAACATTAATTAGCCTGCTAGTTGATCAACAATGTGATTTCAAATCATGAATTGTGTTTTTCCTTATGTAGTTTTGTGGAGTTCTGAAACAAGATTAGAATATCACATTAACCTACTTTGTTTAAAAAATATATTTTAGAAATCTGAAAAATTATATACATTTAGTGATCGTAATGAATAACAAACATTGACCTACCACTTGTTGATCAGGAACTGAAGTGAGTACCTGTACTCTTCACAAATTGTGGTAAATTGGGACTTTGCATTTACTGTACTTTTATTTGCTTTACTGACTTTTTGTGTTTTTATATATTTTTATAAAGAGTCATGGAAAGATAAAAATTCTGCTAAAAGGAACAGTTTTTGTTAAAAAAGAAAAAGTATATATACAGCTACATACTTAACATTATAATGAATTCAAACTCTATATTTTCTTTTGTCTAACCCAGAAATCAAACAGAGAAAAAAAAGAAGTGATGGATGATTACTCTGATCCATTCTTTAATCAGGAGTACCGAACCCAAATAAGCGCCACACTTTACAGGAACGTGTACAGTCACTGAAGGAATTTTTTTATTAATTTTTTTATTAAAGTTTTATTCATTTTACATATTTAAGAAAAACAACATAAAAGATAATGGAAAAAACCCATTTCATAAATGTGAGAAAAAAAAATCAAAATACATAATTCATGTTATCTTTCCTGCTAGAGCTTAAAATTTACTCTTATGATGAAAAGTATAGCGGGTTCGGATGTTGTCAGTCCATACAATGGGCGTTGTCAACTGTTATCATCCCCATATATAGCGGTGAAACTTTCCAATCTACCTCCTAGCATGTTTAAAATAACGTTATCAGCGTTATTATCGCTGTGAGTAGACAGCGTGTTTCTGTAAACCCGGAAGTGCTGTGTTTTTGTTTTTTTTCAGCTTATGCAACCGTTTTACTAAACCTAACCTTAAACCTGACCCAGAGGACCAACCCTAAACCTGACCCCCTTACCCTTGTGCCTAAACCTAACCAAGACCCTAAACCTAACCACGTAGCTAAAGACGGAGCCTGCTGTCATCGCTTGTAACTGTGACAACATACCTTTAATCCTCCTAGGAGGTACAGGAGGGGAAATCTGACTGCTTCGTATGGGGATGATAATAACTGATAATGGCCATTTAATGTTTGATAACATCCGAAGATTACATCCGAAGAAGTAACAGAGTTTTATCCACTTTGTGTCAAACAGTGTAAATGACATCATGTAGGATCTAATTTAATATTATGAGGTTCCCTTATCAGTTGCAACACATTAGCTATGGGAATTGCGCCGCTGCGCGGTTCACCTGAAGCAATGCAATCACGTCTTGAACAAGGCAGGTGGGCGTCAGCTACACCACAGAGGCCCCGCCCTCTTGGTATAAAGACGGGTGTGCCCATCTATCTTTCTCTTTTGCCCTTCACCTCGCTTACACTTGAACTTCGTGGAACTCTCTGTAGCTACATCGCTCGACCGTAGGTGAGCTCGATCCCTACACTGAGCGTACAGAGAAATTTCCTGCGTGTTACTGGGCTAGTGAAAGCTAGTCCAGCCTCTTTTATTAAACCTCGAGGTTTTTTCTTCTCTCTTCGCAGCTGCTTCGCGCAACGGCGCTAACCGCGTCACACCGCTACCCTGCTAACGAGTTAGCGGGCTAGCCAGCGAAAGCGACGCAATGAAGAAGACGTCTCCGGACCACGTTAGCATTGCTAACGAGCTCGAATCTTCTCAGCCATGGCTCCTGAGAAGGGAAAGCGAAAACCAAAAAATTCTAAAAAGACCAGCAAGCCAGCGAGCCCCAGCTCCCGGGCCTGCCCCAGCGGCTGTAGCTACTCTTTTTCGGCGACGGACACCCACGAGGCCTGTCCTGTCTGCCTGGGGATGTTGCACGCTAAGACAGAGCTGGAATCCCCCGAGTCCTGCCCTTACTGCAGCCAGATGCTTGAGGCTGTGAGGGAGCGTCGAGTGGACATCGTGGTCAAGGCCATGGGAGGCTCTGCGGTGGCACGCGACCCGGACCTCACAGAGGCACTCACTCCCACACCAGAGCTCAAGGCCGTGGACCTGGAGGACAGCGGCCACGCTGACTGGGGGGACAGCATGGACATGACGGCCCCCGTCGGGGACTCTACCGTCGAAAACGACACGAGAAGCCTGTTACGAGCAGACAAGCTCTCGCTAAAAGACTCGGGTGAGATTTCAGACGACGAAGCTGAGAACGAGGACGAATGAGAAGAGGAAGACTTCTCCCAGAACCCGACGACAGCTCAGCCAAAGACGGACGTCTAAATCCCGTTCTGTTTGACTTGTGTCGCAGAGCGGCGGACACGTTGCGGATCAGCTGGCCAGCACCCCCACCTCGCCAACAGGTTACGAGGTTGGTGGGGAACTATTTCTACGCAAAACAACAGTCGGCCACGAGGCACAAGATGCCGATTTTTCCGGATTTCCTGATGGAGCTCACTTGCACCTGGGCTGAACCTAGGACTCCCATGCTTCTTCCGCTCTCCCAGTTCCTCAATTTCGCTGGAATGGAGGCAGCAGGAATCGCCAATCTCCCGCAGATGGAGGACACGCTGGCGGCTCACTTGGCCCCCCAGGACGTCGGGCGCAAAACCAACTCTGCGCAACAAAGCCTGCCGCGCTTCGGCCTACCAGCTCGAGAAATGTTACCGGGCTCAGGGCCTCACGGTTTGCGCCATGAACGCTTCGGCCATGATCCAGGCCTACTTGGCAGAGAAGCTGCAGGAGCTCCAGGTAACGACCAACAAAAAGGAAGCGGCAGAGATCCTAGAGGAAGCCCGCAAGTTGACTGACTTTGTGCTTCGTATGAAGGGGACCGCGGCCATCGCTCAGGGGAGATGCATGGCTGAAGTGGTCATCGCCCAGCGCCACCTGTGGCTGACTCTGACAGACCTGCTGGAGGGCCAGCGGTACCCTTTCCTCCACCACCCGATCAACCCTACGGGACTCTTCGGAGGGGCTCTGGAGCGTATCCAGAGCAGGCTGGAGCAAAGACAAAAACAGGCCGAGGCCCTGCGAGAGGGGATGCCGAGAAAAGCTTTTGCGCCCCCCAGAGACACCAGTGGGAGCAGCTCCCCGCAGCCCCGAAACAGCTCGGCCACACGCCGTCCCCCGCAAAAAAGACCAGCTTACGACAGGGAGCAACGGCAGAGACCCACGGCAGGCCCATCTCAGGCTGACAAGTCCTGGACCAGGAACAGGTTCGTTCTTCACCAAGCGGTTCCACCGAGAACCTCCTCGGCGAACCGGGACAGAAGGCAGAAGTTGGCCTAACGAAGCGGGACCACTTCAGAGTTTTGCAGGTTCGTCCGCCCATGTGGTACGGGAACCAAGACTTTTAAATCCAGACTTTATATGTAAAAAGCTACAAAAAGCTGGTGACATTTATGTGTGTACAAAACAAAATGTTTTTGCTGTGTGTGTAAATAAGATGCATTTTTGTTCTTCAAAACACGAAAATAAAGTACCAAAAGCACGAAATGCCCTGGTTCTTGACTAAAAAAAACACACAAAAAAAACAGCACCATTTTTGTAAAAACAGTCAAGATGAAGGGAGAGGGCAATCACCCCTCCTCTCTCATGAAACACAAGGTGTCATATCAGACTATGAGCCCCAATGGGACGTCTGGGTTCTGTCTGGAGCAGACAGACTTCATGGCGTCTGCTGGTGGACAGGTCAGCACGTACGGGGCCATGCAAGGGGAGGCAAATGCTCCCCCTCCTGTACCCACGACGCACACACAACCCACAATAAACATGTCTCACAGGCTCACCGCGCACACACAGGCCTGGAGGGCATGACCTCGAACACATGGGTCATGACAACAGTGTGTCGAGGCCTCCGGCTGCAGTTCCACAAGAGGCCGCCCCCATACACAGGGGTGCTGCAGTCAAACATAAACCCAGACGTGCACACATCTTAAGAGAGGAGATATCAACAATGCTGCAAAAAGGAGTGATAAATGTTGTTCCAAAACCCGATATACACACCGGTCACTACAGCAAATATTTCCTCGTGCCCAAACGGGACCAGAGCTTGAGACCGATTCAGGATCTCAGAGCACTAAACAGGAGAATAAAAATTTACAAATTAAAAATGCTCACTCTGAGACAGGTGATCCAGTCTGTGAGACCAGGAGATCATACATGCACAGTGGATTTGAAAGATGCTTTTTTCCACGTGAGTATTTGGAGGAAGCACAGAAAAGATCTTCGCTTTGCATTCGAAGGGAAAGCTTACGAATTCCTGGCTTTATCTTTCGGATTAAAAACTGCACCACGCACATTTACAAAATGTCTGGATGCAGCCTTGACCCCGCTCAGGGGTCAAGGGGTCAGAATTATGAATTATCTCGATGATCTGTTAATACTGGCCGAGAGCAGAACACAAGCCCAGCTGCACTCATGGATTGTGATGGCTCACCTGGAGGCTCTGGGCTTCGTCATAAATCTGCAGAAAAGTGATTTGACTCCATCACAAATTACCGTATTTCTGGGTATACAAGTCAACACCATTTTGTACAGAGCACGGCTTTCAGAGGAACGAATATCTTCCATCCGCCTCTGCCTGGCACGCTTTCAACTGGACCAGAGAGTGTCGCTGAAGCTCTGCCAGCGCCTTCTGGGTTTGCTGGCAGCAGCCATCCCTTGTGTGCCTCAAGCTTTATAAAAATGCGCGCTCTACAGATATGGCTAAACAAATAAATGCAGCCTTTCTCCCTCAGGCGGGCAAGGAAGATACTGATCAGCCTGGAGTGCATGACAGCCCTGGAACCTTGGAGGGATCCTTCTGTGTTCATTACAGGCGTCCCGCTGGGACGAGTACTGTCTCGTGTGGTGATCACAACAGACATTTCAAAGAGAGGTTGGGTAGCATTTTGCAGAAACCAGAATGCCCAAGGGCTCTGGAAACAGCAGGAAGCGAAACTCCACATCAACTTCCTGGAATTGAAGGCTGTTTTTCTGGCTGTGAAGCACTTTTACAAAAAGGGACTGATTACAAAACAACATGTCCTGATAAAATTGAACAACAGAACAACTGTGTCCTTTATCAACAGAGAAAGGGGTACAAGATCCCGACCCCTCCTTAGCCTGACACACAAGCTGCTCACGTGGTACAACCCCCAAATATTGTCACTGAGAGCGACATACATCCCGGGCGAGCTAAACCATGGGGCAGACGCCCTCTCAAGAGGGCCACTGCTAGCTTCAGAGTGGAGACTGAATCCACGTGTCGTGGACCAGATCTGGTCACGATACGGGCGGGCATCCATAGATCTGTTAGCCTGCAAAACCAGCACGCATTGAGGCCTGTATTTCTCAATGAAAGAAACATACGCTCCGCTGGGAACAGACGCTCTGCAGCTGGCCAGCAGGGGTGCTATATTACACGTTCCCCCCCGTCCCTCTTATTCAGGCGACGCTGGAACGTGTACGCAGGGGAGCTCTTTCCCTGATACTCATAGTCCTCAGGTGACCACAGAAACCGTGGTTCCCAGAAATTATGTCACTGTTGTCAGGGACACCATGGCAGCTGCCCCCCCTCCCCACAGGGACCTGCTGACTCAGGCCCATGGGTAGCTCCTTCACCCACGTCCAGAACTGTGGCAACTCTCAGCCTGGTTGCTAAGAGGAACAGGCTGATGGCCTCCGGCTTCCCAGTAATGTCATAAACACAATACAAGGAGCGAGAGCCCTGTCAACCCAGACTCTCTACGCTTGAAAATGGCGTATTTTTTAGGCCTGGTGCCTGGAAAGGAATAGTATTTCATATTCCTGTGACCTGGTCCAGCTCCTCACCTTTTTACAAGACCTACTGGAAAAAGGCTGCTCCTTTTACACCATTAAAGTGTTTTTGTCAGCCATCTCGGCGTGCCACGAAGGCTGGGGGGGTAAAACATCCGGTGCCCACCCTCTCATGATACGTTTTATGAAGGGTGTACTGAGGAAAAGGCCCCCCCATAAGGACTCTGGCCCTAGACTGGGACCTTCAGTGAGTCCTGGATGCTTTGTGTGAGCCTCCGTTTGAGCCTCTCAGCAGCATTAAGATAGATTTGTTATCTTATAAAACTGCTTTGCTCTTGGCTCTTTGCTCAGCTAAACGTGTGGGTGACCTCCACGCTTTTTCTGTGCACCCAATGTGTACCAGGTTTGCCCCTGACAGGTCAAAGGTCACCCTGCATCCTAACCTCGCATATGTCCCAAAGGTTCCAACTCTAAATCCCAGAAGTCTGGACTTTGAGCTTTCTGCGTTTCCTTCCCACCCTGTCCTCACTGAGGAACAGAGAAGGTTGAATTCACTCTGCCCTGTCAGGGCCTTGAGTGTTTACATCAAAAGAACTGTCAGTTGAAGGAAAACAAACCATTTGTTTGTATGTTTTGCCAATCCTGCTGCTGGCAGAGCCCTTTCAAAGCAGCGCCTCTCACACTGGGTGACTAAGGCCATAAAGAGGGCGTACAGCATCAAAGGTCAACAGGTGCCCTTTGGGGTACACGCCCATTCCACACGAGGCCTGGTAGCCTCATGGGCTCTGTTTAAGGGTGTTTCAGTGGCAGACATTTGTGCTGCAGCAAACTGGAGTTCCACAAACACGTTTGCAAAACACTACAGTTTGGATGTCACTGCATGTGACGTCACTCAGGCTGTACTCTCTAACACATAGTAGAGATCAGCCAAAACGCCTAAAGTATAAAGGCAGAAGTTCTCACAAACATGCATTTTACAGAGCATTTCAAGGGCGTGAATGAATTACGTTCCCATAGCTAATGTGTTGCACCGAGTGAACCTGACTGATAAGGGAACTGAAAGTTATGCACCATAACTCATGTTCCCTGAAGGAAGAGAACGAGGTGCAACACAGTTTGCCCTTTTCAATGCCCAAGCTCGGTGAAGTACACTTGGAAAAAGTAGGATGGGCGCACCCGTCTTTATATAAGGGTGGCCGTAGCACAGTGGTAATGGCAGTCGACCCCCGATCAGAAGGTTGGAGGTTTGAATCCCACGTCCGCCCACCATGTGTTGTTGTGTCCTTGGGCAAGACACTTAATCCCGAGTTGCTCCCAGTAGGTCTGGATGGCGCCTTGCAAGGCAGGCTACCACTACCGGTGTATGAATGTGTGAATGAATGGGTGGATGGCTGGTATTGTAAAGCGCTTTGGGACTCCTCACAGGGGGCTAGAAAGCGCTATATAAATAAGCTCCATTTACCATTTTGCCATTTATACCAAGAGGGCGGGGCCTCTGTGGTGACACTGACGCCCACCTGTCTTGTTCAAGGCGTGATTGTATTACTTCAGGTGAACCGCGCGGCGGCACAATTCCCATAGCTAATGTGTTGCACCTCATTCCCTTCTTTCAGGGAACATGAGTTATGGTGCATAACTTTCAGTTTCACAAGATGTAATACTTTTCATTTCCATGACCCTCAGCTACTACCAGACTAAACATAGCTAAGTATCTGTTTGACTGAAGTAGTCATTTTTGTGTTAGCTAAGTCAATAAGCTCTGTCACCTTGAATAGTTTGACTGCAAACTTTCTGAGAGTTCCTGTAAAATCTGTCCATCTGTTCATGAGATTTTTTTTTAATAAAAGGCAGAATGTATTGACTTTAACTGTTAGAGACAATGTTTTAAGCAAACGTGTTGCACAGTGTGTAGAAACAATAAATAATAGCCTGTGAAGTCATTACAGTATATGTCTTTAAACTGTCTGTAGATTTGCTTCTAATATGTCCCAATTTCTTTTTTAGGTGCAATGGATCCATCTCCCCAAATACCTTCTAATCTGTCTGATTGTTTCATTTACAAATATAATCAAAATGTAATCCCATCGCTCTTCTTTCTGATGTTCCCCGTAGCCTTGCTGCTAAATGCTGTGGCAGCATGGGTGTCTCTGCACCTGAAGGCTACTTCCACATTTGTGGTGTACCTTAAAAATCTCGTAGCTGCTGACATCATTGTGACTTTGTTGATCCCAATCAAAGCTGGAGCTGACATGCCAGGTGCATGGCAGGATTTAATTGTTGCTACATGCCGTTTTTTCTCTGTCGTTTTCTACAATGCACAGTACACCTGCATCGCCCTGTTGGGGTGCATCAGTCTGGACCGCTTCTTTAAGATCATGATGCCTCAAAGCACGTTCTTTGTCCAGAGTTTGACCTTTAGCAAAGTGATCTCTGGCACAGTCTGGGTGCTTATGTTTGGAGGTATAGGTTTACCAAATTTCCTTTTAACTAACAAGCAAGTAGTCAACTTGACAGCAATCAGCAGCTGCACAACTCTGAAAGGACCTGCGGGAATACAATTCCATGAGAAGGCAACTGTGGCTCTGAACGTTTTCTTTTGGCTCGTCAGCTTGATCATTGTGGTTTGCTACATCTGCATCACAAACAAAGTGATCCAGTCCTACAGAAAGTCCGGCAGCAACAACAACCAGGGAAAGCACAAAACCAGACTACGTGTTTTTATGGTTCTAATTGTGTTCTTTGTGTGTTTCGGTCCTTATCACTTAATCAGAATCCCATACACTTTTCAACAGGTCAGCTATTCTGATACCAAGTGCTCTTATTTGTATGAACGTATGAAGTTTGCCAAATCCCTCAGCCATTGGCTCGCTACGACAAACGTCTGCATGGACCCGCTCCTCTACGTGTTCCTTTGTCGGGAGTTCAAAGAGAAACTGATGTCAATGATGAAAAATGTGATCATCTCGTTTAAAGTTGCCACAGGAAGCAAACTGAAAGCCCCTTTGCCCCACTAAAGGTTTTACTGTTGCTTTTTGTTTCAGGGGTTGATGTTGGATACAAAATACAGTAATTGGAACAAAAACACAATAGCAATTCAGAACTTTTAAAGTTCGGGTCTATGAAAATATTGTGAAAAATGATCTTGTTTTAGTGGGTAGTTATATGTGATCAGTTTGAAGAAACAAGTTTATTTCTGACTGAATTGAGCATTAATGGTAGTATCTTATGGGGCTGTAACCATTGGATACTACTGTAGTTAGCAACTCAAAACAGTGAGAACATTGTGGGGGAAAGGTGAATTATCTGATTGTGCAAGTCACCAACAAGCTGTGTGGTGAGTTTTGAGTGGCTAAGGTTTAAACATTATGACTTACTTTTGTGTGCACAGCTTGTGCAGCTGCTGTGCACATTGTTGCCCAAGCATCACACAAACCTCAACCAACTCTGCGCTCACATTAGTGGCAGCCCCATGTTTATGATTTACTCTACTGGAGTACATAATCCATGCAAAAAGGCAGCAGTCAGGTGTTGAACCTGTGACTGTCTTGCTATGAACCAACAGCTCAGACAGCTTTATACCTGGTTCCGGGTGCCGCCCAGATTTGCACAAGTTTTTATTGTTTACTATGTATTATTTGGGGCGGTATGGTGGTGCAGTTGGCAGAGCTCCCAGCAAGCAAGTTGCCAGTTCAAATTCTAGCCAGGGATCCTTCTGGATAGAGTTTGCATGTTCTCTCCGTGCATGCGTGGGGTACTCCGGTTTCTTCCCACAGACCTAAAACATGCATTTTAGGCTGATTGGTAACTCTAAATTGTCCCTAGGTGTGAGTGAGAGCGTCAATGGTTGTTTGTCTCATTTGTCTCTATGTGGCCCTGTGATGGACTGGAGACCTGTCCAGGGTGTACTCTACCTCTCGCACAGTGACTGCTGGATATGGGCACCAATGACACCTGTGACCCAAAAAGGAAGAAGTGGGTAAAAGATAATGCATGGCTGGATGAATGGATTGATTATTTGTGTAGTCTTTAAAGGAGGACATTTCATTTGGAGGTGGAGCTTTGTTTTTATCTTATTATTGTTTTATTATTTTCATTATTAGAGCAGTGCATAAAAACCCAGCTAAAGTGCTGTAGAAACTGCACAAATTAAATTGCGAAGGGGTCAAGATGTGTTTTAGATGCCCACGTGATTATTTTGAGAGAATATTTCTTGTACTTTTATTTTAATTTTTTTAAATTAAGCCTTAATGAGTCATACCAGGTTAATAAGAACAGAATGTTTCAAGATACTTTAAGGAGACTGTTCACCAACTGGTTGCAATCATTCACAGCCCATTGGGACACTACGGTACTTTAACATCTAGTCTGTGTGGTTCTTTTCTTATAGTTCCATGATTATTGGTAAATATTAAAAGTGGTTAAACCTACTAGCTGTGGCTATACTCTTTCCAATAAACCTCACTTTTAAATATCTGAACTATACCTTCACGTCTGATACTTTTCTTTTCTGCAAATAACTAGAAGTTACACTGAGTTATGCAATGAAAAAGACTTGAGATAAAACTAACTTGTGCTTTTTACTTTGTACTTTGTACA
The DNA here is from genome assembly GCA_038048925.1 of Garcialebias charrua. Lineage (NCBI taxonomy): Eukaryota > Metazoa > Chordata > Actinopteri > Cyprinodontiformes > Rivulidae > Garcialebias > Garcialebias charrua. The sequence continues at coordinate 20,651 of JBBPBX010024157.1, read as the reverse complement.
TGGAAGTCTTTTAACGCTTGTGGTTAGAGATAAAGTAGGTCAGGTCCTGATTCAATCTGCAGCAGGAAATATTATGGAAACTCCTGTTTCTAGTTTACTGAGGAAAAAAATCAAGAAAAAAACGTTTAGATAAATTTTACTGCATTATTTGATGTTGGCTATTTATTATTCTGTTTGATGAACAAAAATGTACTTTAATGCACCCATTTAAAACCAAATAAACATTGTGTGCTTGGAAACCAGTCAATGGGGTTATTTTATGTTTCAGACTGTGTGCGATGTATGCAATATCATGAGCGATGATGTGATATAAATAAAAGTTTATGCAGATTTCAAAACAATTAACTGAGTTACTATGACACACTGACTGAACAACAGTACTTGTGTTTGAGTACAGTAGTAAACATATGCATGCCATTTCTCTGACACTTTCTCCTCTATTTTTGTCATATTTCCTGGCTCATGTCCAACTAAAGTCTCACAGGAAGTCATGTTTGGATGTTCTCAGAAGGATGCATTGTTTTGTAGCATGGAGTATAGAAGGGACTCCAAAACCAGAACTTGATCTGACATTATTGCTTGAAAATCTTGTATCAAAGATTTACAGCAACTGACAAAGATTGCAGGTTAAGCATACTATTTTAAAAACCCACATAATAAATGTAGAAGCAATACAGTTATTTACAATGTATAAAATAACTGTTTTGAGTGAAAGAGCTTTCTTTATACTGGTGTTCCTAATGAGGAAGTGAAAACATGCCAGTAACTTTAAGTGTCTACTTCTTTTTTTTTTCTTCTTTTGACTGATCTCAACATATGCTGTGGCATGAGGGGAGGTGCAACGTTGTGCAGGAGGTCTCAATGTTTGGTTTATTGTGAAAGCATTCGCCTGCATAGAACCGGTGAGACTGAAGAAAGCTAACGGAGGCAGTGGGGCTGGCACGGAGCAGAACAAGCCTCTCGGCAGACAATTGGAACAGGAAGCGAGGAAGGAAGGGGTCTTTCACCCGGAGGAAATCTGAAAGTTATGCACCATAACTCATGTTCCCTGAAGGAAGGGAACGAGGTGCAACATACTTGCTATGGGAATTGCGCCCCCTCGCAATTACCTGAAGGAATATACTCACGCCTTTACGGCAGGGGCGTCACCGCCGCACCAGATGCCCCGCCCTCTGGGTATTTAGGCGGTGAGCGCCCCTCCATCTTCCTCAACAATTGCACTTCACTGAGCCTTCAGCATTGAAAAGGGCCAGATATGTTGCACCTCGTTCTCTTCCTTCAGGGAACATGAGTTATGGTGCATAACTTTCAGTTCCCTTTCAGGCCCTGTGTGGGGGAAACGGATGTTTTGGGTATGTTAATTAGGTGGAAAGTTTTGCGTTGACATGGGCGAATTCTGTGGATACGACTCTCTCCCCCCCACCCCCGTCCTCATGACTTTACTGTAGTTACCATGCTGGGCCATTAGATGGCGCTGTGATTTTTGGAACCTTCACTACTGCGCATGCGTGCTGCCTGAGGTAAACAGAGCAGACGAGGCAGCCTGTTTTCCTCTCTGGCTAAAAGTTCAGCTACTACAAGTTGTTGTCAACAAGTTAACAACAAGTTAAAGCTGAATTTGGATAAGAGTCAACAGATTTGACACCAAGTGGGACTGCTTCATCTAACAAGCTGCACACCAGTTGCTGACTGGACCGGAACCGCGTCAACATGTCTGACTTTAGTCCGTGAGAATCAGCTGATTTCCAGCAGCGCTACAAGTAAGTAAGTAAGTAAGTAATTTTTATTTATATAGCACATTTCCCAGACATGAGAGTCACAAAGTGCTTCACAAGAGGAAAAATAAAATCATAAAATCATAAAATCACAGAAATAAAATCATAAAATCACAGAGATACTATACAAAAATCACAGAGATACTATACAAAAAGGTAAAACATAACTAGCTCTAAAAACAATGTACAAAGTTAACCAAACGCCTGTCTGAAGAGATGAGTCTTAAGACTGTTTTTAAATGCAGCTGTTGACTCGGAGCAGCGTATTGTTATAGGGAGAGCGTTCCAGAGCCTCGGAGCCACCACTTCAAATGCTCTATCGCCACGAGTTCTAAAATGAGTTCTCGGAACTGTCAGCAGTAGCTTATTGGAAGACCTCAGAGTTCTAGATGGACAAAGAGGCTTCAAAAGGTCCAATAAATATTTAGGAGCCTCACCATGTAATGCTTTAAAAGTTAATAATAAAATTTTAAAATGTGACCTAAAATGAACTGGGAGCCAGTGTAGAGAGGCCAGAACCGGAGTGATATGAGCTGTTCTGGGGGTTCTAGTCAAAAGCCTGGCTGCAGCGTTTTGCACAGATTGAAGGGAAGCTATGGAGGATTTACTAATCCCCACTAAAAGGCTGTTGCAATAGTCTAGGCGAGAAGAAATAAATGCATGGACAATCATTTCTAATTCCTTTTGTGATACAATAGCACGTAGCTTAGAAATATTCCTTAAATGATAAAAACTGTTTCGAGCTAACAATTTGCAATGATTGTCCATTGACAGAGAGCTGTCAAAGAGAACACCCAGATATCTGAGGTTGTTTTTGTTCGCAAGGTTTAGGAACCCAAGATGCTTCTTGATTTCAATGATTTTATCATCCGGAGCAACGATAAGCGTTTCAGTCTTGTTAGCATTTAGCTGCAGGTGGTTGTCATTAAGCCATATCTTAATGGCTGATAGGCAGTTACTGAGTTCAGTCAATTTATAGAATTCAGACAGTCGAAATGAACAATACAATTGAATGTCATCAGCGTACACATGGTATGAGACGTTACTAAAGCTATTTAAGATAAAGCCTAATGGGCGTAGGTACAATAAAAAGAGGATCGGGCCCAAAACTGAACCCTGGGGCACCCCATAGGGCAGATCAGAAACGTCAGAATGAACATTGTTCATGAAAACAGTAAAAGACCTATTAGATAAATAAGAATTGAACCAATTTAAAACCGTAGCAGAGATCAAAAAGGCGTTCAATTCAGGATCAACTGGACTTTATTTGTAACAGAAAATGTTTCGACTTCTGTCCAGAAGTCTTTTTCAATACCAGAGATACCAAACAGGTCACATAATCTGTTAATGAGAACAGTGTGATCCACTGTATCAAATGCTGAAGTCAAGTCCAAAGCAACAAACACAGTGTAATGTCCAGTATCAGCTGCCATCAACACATCACTAGAAACTTTTAGTAATGCAGATTCAGTGGAATGCAGTCTACGAAAACCAGACTGGAAACTGTCCAAAAGATCATTGTCCTCAATATAAAAGTTCAGTTGTTGAGCTACAACCTTCTCAAGGATTTTCGACAATAAAGGAAGTTTAGAAATGGGTCTATAATTTTCAGGCAGAGTGCAGTCCAGGTTAGGCTTTTTTAACAGAGGACAGACAACAGCAGTTTTAAAGCATTGAGGTACAGATTCATGCAAAAGCATGCATGTTAGACTGATTGGACCTGTCCAGGTGTCCCCCGCCTCTCACACTGTGACTGCTGGATATGGACAATAGTGATCCATGTGACCCAAAAATAAAGAATTGGATAAAGATAATGAATGGATGGATGACTGTGGCAGCCATCATGAATTGTACTGACTCCAAAAAGCAATGAGTGGTAGATGTACATTCAGTTAACACTTTCTGCAAGTTTCAGTATTTTCCCCATTGGTTTGTTAACTATGTAACCCATGGTGCCAAAGTGAAATGTATTTATTTATTTTTGCTAATTTCCCAACTTAAAAGATTTAAAATTATGTTTGTTGACATTTGATAATTTATCACCTAGCCTGACAAGAAGCTTGCTTGGTTTATGAGCACTGTTTATACATCCTAATTTTAAATGATCTGGATAATGATCTGGACAAACGAAAATCCAAACGTTTAAAAAGAAAATTTTTACAATTCCAATATTTAAAAAAGTATTTCTCATTGCTATAGTAGTTGTGAGACTAAAAAACAAACAAAAAAACTGTCAATTTCAAAAGGAAATATAAAGAGATTTGATTTAAAATCATTATTTCAGGAGACATACGTCGTAAAGGCTGTACATTAGAAACGTGTTATTTTAGTTTTTGGGATCACTAGAAGCAGCAGATAGGTACAGACAGTCCAAGCGGCATGCGGCTCGGGTGGTTGCTGAGGCAAAAACTCGGGTGTGGGAGGAGTTCGGAGAGGCCATGGAGAATGATTTCCGTATGGCTTCGAGGCGATTCTGGTCCACCATCCGGCGTCTCAGGGGAGGGAAAGCGGTATGCAACCACCACCATTTATGGTGGGGATGGCGTGCTGTTGACCTTAACTCGGGATGTTGTGAGTCGGTGGGCGGAATACTTCGAAGACCTCCTCAATCCTACTGGCACGTCTTCCACTGAGGAAGCGGAGCCTGGGGACTTTGGGTCGGGCTCTCCAATCTCTGGAGCTGAGGTCACCGAGGTGGTTAAAAAGCTCCGCGGTGGCAGGGCTCCGGGGGTGGATGAGATTCGCCCTGAGTTCCTTAGGGCTCTGGATGTTGTGGGGTTGTGTTGGCTTACGCGACTCTGCAATATCGCGTGGACATCGGGGGCAGTTCCCTTGGATTGGCAGACTGGGGTGGTGGTTCCCCTATTCAAAAAGGGGGACCGTAGGGTGTGTTCCAACTATAGGGGGATCACACTCTTAAGCCTCCCTGGTAAGGTCTATTCAGGGGTTCTGGAGAGGAGGGTCCGTCGGATAGTCGAACCTCGGATTCAGGAGGAGCAGTGTGGTTTTCGTGCTGGTCGTGGAACACTGGACCAGCTCTACACCCTCAGCAGGGTCCTGGAGGGTGCGTGGGAGTTTGCCCAACCAGTTTACATGTGCTTTGTGGACTTGGAAAAGGCATTCGACCGCGTCCCTCGGGGGGTTCTGTGGGGGGTACTCCGGGAGTATGGGGTACCAGGCCCATTGATATGGGCTGTTAGGTCCTTGTACGACCGGTGTCAGAGCTTGGTCCGCATTGCCGGCAGTAAGTCAGGCTCGTTTCCAGTGAGAGTTGGACTCCGCCAAGGTTGCCCTTTGTCACCGATTCTGTTCATAACTTTTATGGCCTTGGTAAGCCTTTTAAACGACAAGGAAGAAGAGCACGGACCAGTTCTGGATTTCGTCGTTAATTGGTGCAAAAAAATCGAAATTGGTTCTGAACACGAACAAAACAAAAGAAATGACTATTGACTTCAGGAAGCTTCAGTCATTCTCTCCAACAACCATCGATGGAGAGAAGATTGAAAATGTGTCATGCTACAAGTACCTGGGCGTGGTTCTGGAATGTCACTTAAAGTGGGACTCATGGGCTGACCTTATTTGCACCAAGGCTCAGCTGAGGATGTATTTTTTTTTTCATTTATAGATGGCCTCCCTTCACACCTTATAGCCATCCTCTCACTCCAATATGTATTTTTTTTTTATTAATAGAGAGAAAGAAAGAAAAGAGAAAGTGAGACAACAAAACAACAATTATCCACAAAAAGAGCACAAGGCAAACACACCAAACCTCCGTCCACAATCCTGCAAAGCACATGACAGAACACAGCAACGAAACATACAAGCATAAAGACTGATAATATTCATGACCTTGCAGTAGATTTCTATAAATACACATACCCATACCTACAAATATATATACAGTATACATACATATATATTTATATTCATTTATATACCCATCTACATATATAATAATAATAATAATAATAATAATAACTTTTAATTATAACGCACTTTACATCAAACAGATCTCAAAGTGCTAATATATCTACATATACATCCCTGCATCCATTTGTGTGTGGTTGTGAGCATGCATAAGTGAATAAGGTTCCTCCAATAGAACATTTAGTAGCGATTGTGAAGCATCAGAGATCCGTCCCCCCAAAGCCCGAGACAGACGAAGGGGCGATCAAAGCCCAAGACCCCAGGAAGGACCCCGAGCCCAGAGTCCCCAGGACCACCCGAACAGGACGAGCCACTCGTCCACTCCCCAGATCCGACCAAGGGGAAGAACCGGACGAACCCCACCAGGGACCACACACAATGACCCCCCGGGGTCAACAGCGACAAATACACAGGCCCCCGCCGGAGCCCGCTGCACCGACGTAGCCCCAGGGCCGGTCACCGAGGCTCGGGCACCGGGGACGCCCATCCCTCAGGTCCAGACCCGACAGGACCAGAGGACCCGAGCCCCACCAGGCAGCCACCAGGCCGAGCCGACAAACGCCCAAGCGCCCAGCCCCAGATAGTGAGGGCCCCAAGCACGCCCGCAGGCAGAGGAACACCCACCAGGGGGCCACGTGGCAGGAGCGCGACACTGGGTAGCCTCAGAAGTATCAGAGAGGGGGTAGTCCAAGTCCCAGCCTGACACTTAAACATTCATACACAGACACACTCATTCAGACCCACCCTCATCCTCACCCTCAGTCACAGAAAGACAAACAATAACGACACGCTCCATTCATAATCCCGATGCACACTCTATACCCCCTAGGTCCAAGACATGTACCTGCTCCCTACATGGGGCAGCCCACATCCAAACCCAGGAGGTAGGCCCATTCATTCTGGGGTGGAGAGTAGCAGACATCCAAGATCCGGCCCACCCCGCGCCCCGCCGACAGGACAGGACAGGACACCCGAGTCCAAGCAGCCCCAGGGGGAGCGCACTGCCAGCCCCGCCCACGGCGAACCCGCAGGCCCCGAACCCCCCCACACCCCAGCACAACCCCTGACGGCCCACCCCCAGAATGTCCGCCAGGCAACCAGGGGGGTAAGAGAAAAATAAATAAATAATATATATATATAAATAAATACATAAATAAATAAAATTGAAATTAACAAATCAAGACCCCGACACACACACCCCCGTCCCCAAATGTACTGTTGGTGAGTGTTGTTGTAAAGTGTACTTAAAAGGGAAAGAGAAGGAGCAAAGGCTAGCATTGTACCAGTTTCCCCTCCACTCCAACTCTAACCCAGGCCCTAATTGTCTAGATGCATAATGTTGAGTGAGCATAGGCATGGGGGCGAGATTGATGTCATCCCGCCACCCATAGCCATAGTGCTCACTCCATTCCCTATATGTGACTTTTATGAAGATGTTTATGAATGAATGTCTAAAGTGTATATAAAATTGAGTCCCAGGTGCTCTGAACAACAGAGATGTAAAACCATTGCAGCACACCCGAGACTCAGACTGAGGAATTCATTCGGACGAAAGACGAAACGTTTCTACATTATTTTTTTTTTTGCTTTGTTTTGTTTTGTTTTTTGAGTGTCCAGAGGACCAGACTTAGCTTTTTTGGATTTTTCTACCTGGATTATTGAGCAAGCATCAGGGTTTCCTGTCAGTTAGCTGTGACCTCTGCTTGTTTTAAAAGTAAAAATAAACTTTTTTTATTCATACAATTGCTATGTAACTTTCACAGAAAAAACTATGTTTATTGAACCTACAGTAACTCTGAAGGGACAAAATGCGACATTTGGTTTCTTCTTCATACCTACTGTACGCTGAGCAGATTCTATGGCGTTTTGAATTGCATGTGCACCTTTAGGTGCCATCAGGGCAAGGCCAAGGTGAGCCAAGGAGTCAGACGAGAGCAGGAAATGGAAGTCAGAGGAAAGGTTGATGACAGGAAATAGAGAGAAGAGGAAGAGTGTCTGAAGAGGAGGAGGAATGAAACAGAGAAAGCTCTGTCACATGGGACCAGACTATTGATTGAATTGTGACATTGATTAAGTATCCGCTGATCCACTGTGCCATGTGTTTGTGTTATGTATGAGAGTGTGTGTGTGTGTGTGTGTGGGCAGGAGGATCATATTTTTTGCACACTCACAGTGCTCCGCACCTATGTGCAGGATGGCTGGCCTGCCAAAGTGGATGACAGGGTGCTTCCCTATTACCGTTTCCGCAACAAACTCTTCTGCTGGGGGGGCGGTGTGCCTAGCTCGTGGTCACTGGGTAATCATTCCAGAAATGTTCAGGGCCAGAGTACTGCATATGGTGCACAAGGGGCACCTGGGGCTGGTCAAGGTGAAGTAGTGCTGCCGTGATACAGTGTGGTGGCCCTGTATAGACTCTGATGTTGAGGAGCTGGTGCGTAACGGCGCTTGCTGCCTTTTGAGTGGGAAAACTGGCTAGCCTGCCACAGCCCCTCTCACCCCGACCCCTTGGTAGAGGTGTCGTTTCTTCGCCCGAGCCCGACCCTACCCGAGCCCTACCCGACTTCGGGTAGGGCTCGGGCCATATTTTTGCGTTTGATTGGCGGGCCGGGTCGGGCTCGGGCTTTGATGTGGTTTTTTTTAATCATACAGCACAAACAAAACTAAATAAAAATGCACACAATATAAAATTGTTTTAATCTGCTTGTAAAGAATATAAGGCAGTAAGTTTACTGATGAGGAAATAATTAATAGAGTGAATTTAGATGGTGAAAACCGCAGCGCACTGAGCGCAGCCACTAAATTGCGCAACTCAGCCTGGACAGCGTCTCCCCCGACATGCTGGACTTTTTAGTGACATTTCTCGAACCATTTTACCGTGCACAGAGAGAACTGGAGGGTGACAAATATCCCACCATCAACCTGGTTTGTCTCTGGAATGAGAAACTGAAGCAACACTGCCAGTCCTCACACACAGACTCTCCGCAGCAGGAGTTTCTGCGCCGCACATGCAGAAGTGCTGGAGCGCAAAATTATTATCCACGACTTGCACAGAGTTGCATTATTTCTGTGGCCTAACTTTAACAAGCTCAAAATGATGTCACCAGCTGACGTGCGTCAGGTGCACGCTCACGTCCGCACACTGCTCTCATCTGCGGCGGAACAAGTAGCCGCATTCCTGACATTCCTGAAGCTTCAAAAGTCACCGCGAGCAGCGCGCTCACACCTCCTCCATCAAAACACAGAAGAACAACATCAAGTTCTTTTGCTGAGTGGGAGAACGCAGTAAAAGCTTAAACGTAGTGTTTTTTTTTTGTTGTTGTTTTGTTTTTTTTTATCGGGTAGGGTCGGGTCGGGCGGTGATTTCTAGGAAATCAGCGGGCTCCCTCGGGCTTGGGTAATTAAACTAAGGGCTCGGGTAGGGTAGGGCCGTGGATTTCCGGCCCGATGACAGCTCTACCCCTTGGCCATCGTCACCTTGGGAACATTTTCAGGACCAGACTATTGATTGAATTGTGACATTGATTAAGTATCCGCTGATCCACCGTGCTATGTGTTTGTGTTCTGTATGTGTGTGTGGGCAGGAGGATTATATTTTTTGCATTTGAAGCCAGGAGTCTATATAGCAGAAGAAGGGGTGACGAAACGATGTAGTTCTTTGCATCAACTGTCTATTTGCATTGAAATGCATTTACATTGATGTTTACTTTTGGATAAAACGTGTTGTGTGTGTGCATGTTTGTGTGTGTTTGTGTGTGTACGGGGGGTGGTGGGGGTGGGGGTTATAGATTAATGCCCCTATGAGGCCTGACTTGCAAAATCATTTCATCCATCCTTCTGGGACAAAAAGGTTCTCTGTGTTCCTTTATTTTTTTCTGTCTTGTTTTTATTTTGACCCCCCCACCTCTTTTGTCACGTGCATTTTTTTTCTCTCTGCCTCTTTTGTGTGTGCTTCTTTCTTTTTTATTCATCGTTAATCCTCTAGTCTGGGACCAACATGTCACACGCTCTCCCTCTCTCTTTTGCCCTCTCCCCAGCACTCTTCTTATTTTTCTTCCCCTTGTTGTGTGTGTGTGTGCGAGTGTGTGTTTTGGTGTGTGAGAAGGGCATAGACCTGTCATCCTATGTGCCCCTGTCACTTTGCCTCTCCATTCAGAGCATGCCGCCCCTACTGCCACGGATAATTATCCAACCCCATTTACTCCTCCTCAGTTCACTCCTCCTCAGTTTGCTCCTCCTCCTCCTCTCCACCCTCTGATATTTTTCTGTCTGTATTAACTCTCAAAGAAATGTATCGTGCATTCACACTTATTTAGCTAACATTATTACCAGCAGAAGAATGAAGCCACACAGAAACCAAAAATGAACATGCTGCAAGATTTAATAACTTTTTAATTTGTATCTTTTTTTTAACGTGGGGTTTGTGGGCTAAAACTAGACCATGGGACAGGCTAAAACCCTGTCAGCCAGACATATAAACACAAAAGGGGAAAACTTGGATGTACAGTTATTGTATGATAATACTAAACCAGCTGTCCACTCCTTCCCTTCAATGGAGATTAAAGCTACCGTTTAATGGAAGTTGCCATGTTGAATTTTTGGAACCAGAGTCTGCTCAACAGCCACGTTGGTCTTTAGTCCTCCCCTACTCCCCTGTGCACAATCACGGGCAATTGAGCTCTCATTTAAACATGAAATGACTAATTCCAGCTAAATGGTACAAAAATGTACATGTGAATAAATATCAGCAAGGTAAGAACTTTGTAAATGAACGATTAAAAAAAATATTAAAGTGATTTGGCTTCATCAGATCGTGATCTACAGCTTTCGCTGGAGCAGTTTGCAGCCGAGTGTGATGCGGCCGGGATGAGGATCAGTTCCTCCAAATCCGAGGCCATGGTCTTGAGCCGGAAAAGGGTAGCATGCCCTCTCCGGGTCGGGGAGGAGGTCCTGCCCCAAGTGGAGGAGTTTAAGTATCTCGGGGTCTTGTTCACGAATGAGGGAAAACTGGAGCGTGAGATCGATAGGCGGATAGGTGCAGCGTCCGCAGTGAAGCGGGCGCTGTACCGGTCTGTCGTGGTGAAGAGAGAGCTGAGTCAAAAGGCAAAGCTCTCAATTTACCGATCGATCTACGTTCCCACCCTCATCTATGGTCATGAGCTTTGGGTTGTGACCGAAAGAACAAGATCTCGGATACAAGCGGCTGAAATGAGTTTTCTCCGCAGGGTGTCTGGACTCTCCCTTAGAGATAGGGTGAGAAGCTCAGTCATCCGAGAGGGACTTGGAGTAGAGCAAGGATCTTCTTGAGAGTTCGTAAATTTGAACATATTACGGCCATTCTCCATAACCTTCATTGGCTTCCTGTCGCCTACAGAATTCAGTACAAAACTGCTCTCATTACACATCAATGCTTACATGGAGCTTCACCAGATTATCTGAAGGATATTCTTATTCCATACTCATCCACCCGGTCGCTGCGGTCACAGAACAGTAATCTCCTTCACATTCCGAGAACCAAATTAAGGACCATGGGAGACCGGGCTTTCAGTGTGGCTGCCCCCCGCCTGTGGAACTCTCTTCCTGACTGTCTGAGAGCCCCACAGTCTGTGGTTGACTTTAAGAGCGGCTTGAAGACCTTTCTTTTCAACCGAGCATACTCTACCTCCTCATGATTCTACTTTTGATCTTAGTTGATACTGTTATTGATTTTACTTGTTTTATTGACATTTAATTCTGTTGCACTTTGTAGCACTTTGAGATTTTCATTAATGAAAAGTGCGTTATAAATTGAATTCATTATTATTATTATTATTAGAGCCGCTGCTTCTCCACATCGAGAGGAGCCAGTTGAGGTGGCTCGGGCATCTGGTTAGGATGCCTCCTGGACGCCTCCCTGGTGAGGTGTTCCGGGCATGTCCCACCGGGAGGAGACCCAGAGGAAGACCCAGGACACGCTGGAGGGACTATGTTTCTCGGCTGGCCTGGGAACGCCTTGGGATTCCCCCAGAGGAGCTGCTCCAAGTGGCTGGGGAGAGGGAAGTCTGGGCCTCCCTACTTAGGCTGCTACCCCCGCGACCCGACCCCGGATAAGCGGCCGAAAATGGATGGATGGATTTGGTGATGAAAATGATTTAATTTTGTTTCGGACAAAAGACGAAACGTTTCTACAAATTTTTTTGCTTTGTTTTTGTTTTTGTTTTTTTGTTGTTGTTTTTTTTTGAATGTCCAGAGGACCAGACTTAGCTTTTTTAGATTTTTCTACCTGGATTATTGAGCATGCATCAGGGTATTAATTTTGTTTTATTGCCTTCAGCAATGCCTTGTTGATCTCAAGGAGTGGTGCAGATTTAAATTTTTATTAGAACAAAGAAGCTCGTCCTGTTACAGTTTCAACTTCTAGATCCACATCAGAGATCTATTCAAACACACCCACAGGGATACAGTCATCAAAAATGCATTTTTTTTCTCCAGAAAAAAATAAAACAAGAAGTCTATATTCTCTAAAATTCACTGCATAGTCTCTGCTGGGGGTCAGCAATGGTCCTGGTAAAGGACTATCTAAAGCAGGAGTGTCCAGTCCTGGATGGGTTCCAGAATCATGCATGTTTTATCTCCAACACAACTGGTTTGAATCAGGTGACTGAAAAGCTTCTGCAGAAGATGATGAGGTAATACAACCATTGAATCAAGTGTGTTGGAGCAGTGTCACAAGTAAAACATGCAAGATGGTGGCCCTCATAGAACCAGAAGTGGACATCCCTGCTCTAAATAAAATAAAACTTCCACACACTTCAGAGTGAATGCTAAATGGGGCTCTGATTATGAAGAAGTAGAAGTTATTCTAACAACAACTTCCTATAAAGTTTTTTTTTAAGCCAGTCAAAAGGTATTATGGTATGGTCTGCGCTGTGTACGACCTTATGGGGTCGAGATGGGGTAGAGGTAGGGCAGCCAACATGGCACCAGAAAGTCCCAGGTTTTATCCCCAACCATTCCCATATGTTGTGGTGTCTCTGAGCAAGACGCTTACGTATTTTCCGGACTATAAGTCGCACCTGAATATAGGTCGCTTTGTCCAATGATTGCCCAAAAATTGGAAAAATCCATAAATAGATTGCACTGGAATATAGGTTGCACCTACGTCACCGCCGACGTAACGCGCCGTCCACCGCTGACGTGACGCATCACCGCTGAGACAACCTGGAAATATGGACCAAGTGTTTAACTCTGTTGCAAATGTCTGCCACAGGAGCGCAAAGCAAGGCTTTTAAGAAGATTAACACGGTAAAAACAATTATTTGTTTGCTAAAAATTATAGCTGAAATTATAGCACAAGGGTTAGTGGTTTATTAGCCGAGTGGTTTATTAGCTAATTGCTAAAATATACACTGAAATAAAACGGAAGCTAACACGAGACGAGTCTGTCTCTCAAAACACGAATAAAAAATCAAATTTTATCTCAAATGTTTCATCCAGGGCAACAGTTTGTAAATTAAAGCCATATAATTACACTCTGGCAGCAGAAAAAATACCCACCGAGTGGTTTCTGAGCTATTTATAATGTTATAAACAGAAATAAAACGGATGCTAACCGAGACGAGTCTGTCTCCCAAAATACGAATAAAAAATCAAATTTGAGCTCAAATGTTTCATCCAAGGCAACAGTTTGTAAATTAAAGCCATGTAATTACACTCTGGGAGCAGAAAAAATATCCACAGAGTGGTTTCTGAGCTATTTATAACGTTATAAACAGAAATAAAACGAATGCTAACCGAGACGCTAACCGCTAATAAAAGATTGGGGGTTTTTTTTCAATCTCAAACATTTCATAAAGCTACTCACTTGTAAATGTCCATACAGTGATTACATTCTGTAAGTTTCATAAAAATCCGCCAAGTGGTTCTAGACTTATCTTGCTAACAAACAGCTAACAAATAGAGAGCTAACAGTAGTTACCTCCAGACCAGGAGCCTGGGCAGCGACAGTCAGTCCGAACAGAGGAGGCGTTTTTTCGGACACATGAGCTGGAAACGGTCGGTGGACTCTCTGGAAGTGTACTCCTTGTGGACAAAAGTGGTACTGCACCATTTTCTGCCAAAATGAAAAACGCTCACATCTGAGCCAAAAATTGGTCTAAAAATATGGGGAAAAAATCCATAAATAGGTCTCACCTCTCTATAGGTCGCAGGGCATGCAAATTAGGCAAAAAGCTGCAACCTATAGTCCGGAAAATACGGTAATCCCTTACTGCTCCCCAGACGCTTCACAGCTGCCCACTACTCCACCTGGGTGTATCTCATGTGTGATGGGTTAAATGCAGAGAACTCATTTTGTCATCGTATGTTCTCATACGATGATGACAACACATAGCACTTATCTACTTATGCACGCACCTTTGTAAACTTTCTCTTGCCAGAACTTCTGATCCGCTCAAAACAAGTTCACAAAACTTAATGCATCATCACAAGATGGAGTGGCTCTTACGTTTCATCACCAAAGATTCAATGCCAAGGTCACAAATCAAGGTCAAAGTAAAAATTTATTATTTGCTTGTCTCGATAATAACGTTTGATCCAGTTGGAATAATTTAAAGAAATTTGACACACATGTGTACCACCAATGGACAACATCTTACATCCACTTTTCATCACCTCATCTCTAAGGTCAAGGACAAAAATCAAGATCAAACATTGTACAAGGTCTTTGCTTATTCGGGCTACTGTCATAGATTGTGGTATAATTAATTGTCCATGGTCATGTAGTACACTTGGTTTTTAATTTGTCCCTCATCTAAGCTTAAATGTTGGCTGACATGATTTTTTAACTTTGCATGAATTGGCACAATGTATATATCTTTTATCATTCAACTATGTTCGTTGTTTCAAACAAAATGATAATTTAATGAAAAAATGTTTAAAAAGCGAGTTTAAAATTTGCGCCGTTTCTTCACAGGACATATATATATATATATATATATATATATATATATATATATATATATATATATATATATATATATATATATATATATATATATATATATATATATATATATATATATATATATATATATATATATATATATATATATATATATATATATATATATATATATATATATATATATATATATATATATATATATATATATATATATATATATATATATATATATATATATATATATATATATATATATATACAGTATATATATATATATATATATATATATAAAGTTCAAATTCATGTCAGCCAACCTTTAAAAACACCATTGGATAACAACAACACTATTCATTCAACCTTTATTTATACAAGTTAGTCTCATTGAGCCTCAGGGACTTGTTTACAAGAATGACTACATTATAGAATGACTATAGAATATATGTTAAACTATAGAAGACTATAGAATGACTATATTAGCTATATGTGTTTTCATTTTAGATAAAAGCCACACATTCTGTAATTACAAAGCCAGAGACAAGAAAATCATGGAATTCCATCAACGTACAATCATTTCAACCTGTAAGTCAATCATTTTTACCATCGAAGGAGCACTTTCAGACATGTTTTGGGAATAAATTATTTATTATGCTAGAGTTAGAATTTGTTTTTATATATGGTACAAATTAAATTCTTCTTTTATTTATATTTTGTAATTTAATTTATTGTAGGGATTTATTTATTTATTTATTTATTATGTGTTTGTTTGTAAAATAAAAATAATTGTTTCAAGCATGACTGGAGGATAAAGTTAGAGAGGCAGACTGAGATTGTTTGGACATTTCCAGAAGAGGGACAGTTGTTTGGACATATGTAGAGGAGAGAAAGTGGTTTGGAAATGTCCAGAGGAGATACAGTGGTTTGGACATGTCCAGAGGAGGGACAGTGGTTTAGACAAGTTCAGAAGAGAGACAGTGGTTTGGACATGTCCAGAGGAGATACAGTGGTTTGGACATTTCCAGAAGAGGGACAGTGGTTTGGACATATGTAGAGGAGAAAAAGTGGTTTGGAAATGTCCAGAGGAGATACAGTGGTTTGGACATGTCCAGAGGAGGGACAGTGGTTTAGACAAGTTCAGAAGAGAGACAGTGGTTTGGACATGTCCAGAGGAGGGACAGTGTGTATATTGGTAGAAGGATGTTAGAAATGCAGCTGACAGGAAAAAGACAAAGAGGAGATATATGGATGCAGTTAGAGAGGACATGGAGGTAGTTGGAGTGAGGACAGAGTGAGATGGAGGAGGATGACTCACTGTGGAGATCCCTGAAAGCCAAAAGACGAAGAAGAATTACTGTATTTTCCTGCATACAAGTCACAGTTTGTTATGTATATTTCAGTCCTGTGACTTATACACCAAAGTGACTAATACATGTTTTTTGTCCATATTCAAAACACCATTTTTGACTGATGCTTTAAATTTCAAAGAACTGCAACAATTCCTCCCGTGTGTGTGTAAATTTTGTTTATTTATGTTTTTATTTATATATATATATTATTTATTTATTTTTCTCTTACCCCCCTGGTTACCTGGCGATCATTCTGGGGGTGGGCCATCAGGGGTTGTCCTGGTATGTGGGGGGGTTCGGGGCCTGGAGGTTCGCCGTGGGCGGGGCTGGCATTCCGCTCTCCCTGGGGCTGCTTGGGCTTGGGTGTCCTGTGCTGTCGGCAGAGAGAGGGTTGGGCCGATTCTTGGATGTCGGCTACTCTCCACCCCAGAATGAATGGGCCTACCTCCTGGGTTTGGGTACGGGCTCCCCCACGTAGGGGGCAGGTACATGTCTGGACCTAGGGGGTATAGAGTGTGCATCGGGATTATGAATGGAACGTGTCGTTATTGTTTGTCTTTGTGTGAGTGAGGATGAGGGTGGGTTTGAGTGAGTGTGTCTGTGTATGAATGTCTAATTGTCAGGCTGGGATTTGGACTGCCCCTCTCTGTTACATCTAAGGCTACTTGATGTCGCGCTCCTACCACGTGGCCCCCGGGTGGGTGTCCCTTTGCCTGCGGGTGGGCTGGGGGCCCTTGCTGTCGTTTTGGGGGTTGGGCGCTTGGGCGTGTGTTGACTCGGCCTGGTGGCTGCCTGATGGGGCTCGGGTCCTCTGGTCCTATCGGGTCTGGGCCTGAGGGGTGGGCGTCCCCTGGCCTTGGTGCTCGGGCCTGGGGCTACGTCAGTGCAACGGGCTCCGGCGGGAGCCTGTGGGCTTGTCGCTGTTGGCCCCCCGGGGGTCATTGTATGTGGTCGCTGGTGGAGCTCGTCCGGTTCTTCCCCTTGGTCGGATCTGGGGAGTGGGCGAGTGGCTCGTCCTGGTCGGGTGGCCTTGGGGACTCTGGGCTCGGGGTCCTTCTTGGGGTCTTGGCTTTGATCGCCCCTTCGTCTGCCTCTGGCTTTGGAGGGACGGATCGCTGATGCTTCACAGTCACTGCTGAGTGTTCTATTGGAGGAACCTTATTCACTTATGCATGCTCACAACCACACACAAATGGATGCAGGGATGTATATGTAGATATCATATGCAGATATGTAGATGGATATGTGATATGAATGCATATGTATGTATACTGTATATATATTTGTAGGTATGGGTATGTTTATTTATAGAAATCTACTGCAAGGTCATGAATATTATTAGTCTTTATGCATGTATGTTTCGTTGCTGTGTTCTGTCATGTGCTTTGCAGGATTGCGGACGGAGGTTGGGTGTGTTTGCCTTGTGCTCTTTTTGTGGATAATTATTGTTTTGTTGTCTTACTTTCTATCTTTTCTTTCTCTCTATTAAAAAAATACATATTGGTGTGAGAGGATGGCTATAAGGTGAGAAGGGAGGCCATCTATAAATGGAAAAAAAAAATTTTGACTGATACTTTAAATTTCAAAGAACTGCAACAATTCCTCTCGTGTGCGCTCCCTTCGCTCAGCTGGTGCAGGCAGAAGGATGCTGGAGAGCTAGTGGCTCTGGCCATGATGGATGGATGGATGGATGGATGGATGGATGGCGCTGCACCACTCAGGTGAAATTAAGCTGGTTTGAACATTAAATAAACATAATAAACACTACAGCTCAGCTGTGACACATAATAAATACGACTTATATATGTATTTTTCCTCTTCATGATGCTTTTTGACTGATGCAACTTATACTCCAGAGCGACACATACGCCAGAAAATACATTGGCCCTCATGCACGAAACAGTTCGTATTCTTATCCTAAATGTCTCCTACTTTTGTTCGTACGAAGTGTTCGTACGAACATGCCACGTCAGATCCAACAAACTCTTCTATCCACAGGAAAAGCGTGTAAACGGGCTGCTTAAAGTTGATGAATCTCACCTGTTCTAAACAGCTGCGCGTGCACGCGTGAGCTTATTTACATGATTCCCACCCCTCAAAACGCCATATAAGGCTACGTTTCCTGCCTCAGAGGCAGAACGTGTACGTTCATAAAATGACAGCGAAAAGTAAAAAAGAAGAACTCTACCGGTGCGGAGGATGAAGTTCTGTGGTCTCTGAGGACAAGAAAAGAAAATCTGTCCTTATTAGCAGCGTCACTCATGGAAGTAAATGACCAGCTAAAACCAAAGAAAGTTTGTTTATAATAAATGTGGACCTCGAAACATGCATGCGTACTGGTGGCTTACTGGTTAAAGCATTGCACTGTTAGCTGTTCCTAACCTTTTTTCTACACCTCGTGGGATCGAGTCCCACAAGGTATGATTCTTTTTTTTTCCTTCTTACTTTAGATTATTTATTCATTCCAAATTAAAAAGGCTTTATGCTTTATTTCTTGTTGTATTGTAAATAGTTTTCTTGTGTTTTTTAAATCTGGAATGAATTAAAAAAAAAAAACGTTGTCCTCCCACGGGAGGCGATCCCATGACCTTCGGAACTGCGACGCAGTGCTCTACTGACTGAGCCACATCAGAGCTATGACAGCAGCTGGAGGAAGTCTGTGTAAAGTCTGGCTTACCGAAGTCTGCGATACCGCGGCAAATTAAACTTAAATTAATTCATGGTTTAAGTTGATTTCAGTTTGAGATCTTCATATTAATATTGTAGTGTTAGAAAACGGCATTGATAACAAATTGATTTTCATTTAAATACTTTAATCCGTTAGTCATTATTACATTTAAAATTATAATTCGACTTCAAACAGAACCTATTGTCAAAAACAATTGTGGTGCGTGACTTTTTTAAACTCTAAACATTTCCTAAATAACGAAATATGAAGTTATTTGTGGAGTAATGCTGTCTGGATGACAGCAGACGGACCGCTCGTAAAATATACGACAGGTCCGGACCACACGTAGATTTTGTTCGTATCTGAAAAAAATCGTAGGATACGTGAACATTGTTGAATGCCACATATGCTCCTAAATCACTCGTAAGCACAGTTTAAGCACAAATCTGTGCGTACGAACGGTTCATGAATGAGGGCCATTAGCCTATGTGTAGTGCATGTATCCTATATTTTTCAGCATACGGTAAAGTGATTTTAGAGAAACTGGCATTAGAACATGAAAAGTGTTTCGTTAAAAGCAAACTGTGTAAAACTGAAAACAAACTGTTTATATTCATTTTTACAAACCAACTACACTCATGTAACACTTCATGGTTTGACACTGAACTTTTTGTTCACACATTCACATGTGGGTGATACATCATTGGGTAATTAGAGGTTCAGCGTCTGAGCTTAAGGACACTTCAACTCAACAAATAAATAAAAACACTAAAACGAGGATCAAAGTGTGGAGTCTGCTAGACGACCTGCTCCCCTCTGGAGCCACACACACACACACACACACAATTCCACACACTGCACACCCGTTCACACTTTTATTCTTTATCTGGTCGTAAATGGCAACATTTCCAAGCAAAAGCCAGTTTCGAGGGAAGTAGGTGAAAGTGTGTCTTGTAATTTATTATTGCTCCTTTCTTCATCCTTTTCTCTGTGCGTGGCCTCTGCTCTGTTGGAGGGGAGGACGGGAAGAAAGCAGCTCTTTCTCTCTAATGCCCGACGACTTGTTTGTATCGATCGCTGAGCCTCAGTAGCAGAAAAATAATGGGATGGTGAAAGCTGAGAGGAGAGAGAGAAAGATGGTGAGAAATAAAAACACAAATGTACAGACACACACACACACACACACAAACTGATGTGCCATCCTATTTCTCTGTCCATGCACTGTTATGCATATTGGTTCTCCCCTAACTCCTCCATGTCACTACCAGTGTGTGTGCACATGTGTGTGTGTGTGTCCAGGCTGCCTCATTTGCATGTGTGCATTATCTGTGTGAATAAATCCTTCCAAGCCCCGTGTGCCTCAGGGTGATGTGATGTGGCCAGTGCCCGAGCAACCATACCCCAGCTAATTTACAACCAATCCAGTGTGTTCCCCCCTACTCTCTCTCTCACACACAAACACACACACACACACACACACACACACACACAGATACACAGCTTGATGACACCACAGTGAAACATGTTGTCTAGACGACATTGAACCTTGAGTCCGCCCAGGGTAATTGTTTTATGCAAATGGAGAGAGCGAGCGCCGACATGATTGAGCCAGACTTAGTGTCGACTGAAACATGTGTGTGTGTGTGTGTGTGTTGTCAGCTGTTATGGATGTGGTCATGACTGGGTTGTAAAACTGGTCACCATTAGTGTTATTGTTATTGGTGGAAATGTTCTATCACTGATCAGGGTGAAGCAATATACAAGCCAAACAGAAATATGGAGACTCTCTCTCTCTTTCTCTCCCTCACGCACACACACACTTACGCATGCACAAACACACAAAGAAAACATATTGTTTAAAAATTCAACTTGTCATTGAAGAGAATTATGAATCCCCCGTCATGTCACACATCATAACGTTAATGCAAAAATCAAAACATATCAACACTGCAAAAATCTTGATGCATGCTATGAACTCAGTTAGTGCTTGTGTTCCA
>JBBPBX010024156.1:0-20316 GCA_038048925.1 Garcialebias charrua | reverse complement strand
ATTTTACTTTATTAAAATACACTTAAAAACCCTTTCTGCTCCTTTACTGTTATTGTGAATGATATTAAATGTTTCTATGTTCCTTTCTCTAAATTATAATCATTGTTGATATAACCATCTGTAAGAAAATAGTGGAGAGGTCATCTTTATTATGTTGGACACTTTTGAATGTTATGGTAGACACTGTGATTATTCCCTGGAAAAATCCTTGAGAAATGTTTACCTCCAGCGGCTCCCTGTTTGCAGCTGCTGAGTTCAGTTCTGGAAACACAAGGCGAAGGGGCGGGGCAGGCCCCTGATGAGCTCTCTACAAAACTAACCTTTTCAGTTCAGGAAGGCAGAACGGGTCAGAAGATCAGACAGGTGAAGGCATTGATGTGTACTTGTAACTGCACTGATCTTGTGATTGCTGGTTATTCTCCAAAGCTCAAAAGTAAATCTGATTAAATCTACACACATGATCGTTTTGGAATCTCTATTCCCACAACTCTACACTCACTAGCCGTGTTTCCATCAAGGTTTCTTGATGCGCATTTTGAAGTATCGCATCAGAAAAGGTGAATGGAAACGGCACGATTCTAATTAACTTCCTCTAATTTGCAAAAAAGTTGATACGCTCGCTTGAGGTGGTTTTGGGGTTTTTCGAAACAGAGCTGATGCGCAAAACGACAGATGGAAACAGATTTGCCGACTCAGTTCTGACGTAGCGAACATTCACGTCATGTGACTGATCAGCTGTTTCCGCTGTAACATCGCTAAAACTAGTTGGCATGACAGAATAAATACAACTTGCACGATAGCAACACATTCCTGAAATATTCTCTCCATTTTGCCGAGATGTGTGGTTCGGTTCCTGTTTTCAACCGCTACTTCCCGTTTACTGTAGACGTGCGTAACGCTGACGTCTAACATAATGCCGCTTTGCGTGGCCTGGTGGATTCGCTTCAAGCCAGTTGATGGAAACACTTCTGATTCGCATTAATTTTTATTTACATTTTTGCGAATTTTCCAAAATTCGCTCAAAATTCGAATTGAAAATAGATGGAAACACGGTTAGTGTCACCGCATCCTGTGATTTATTCAAATAATGACTGACCCTTCACACAGAGTTCAACCTGCTTTCAACAAGACATCAAAACCCCAATGAATAAATCACACAGTAAAACATGAATGTGGTGAAAAGACAGGGAAGATTCTTGTCCATCAGCTCCATCGAAGGACTGCGGACAGGACCAGAGCTGAGATAAATGTTGAATGTTGCACTAAACATGCAGACCTTTCAGAGATCAACTCGTGGTTCACTTGTGGACACCAGTTTAATTCCTCTCGTTTTTTAAATGTTTTGGGTTGTTTCTGGCTGGGTTAGAAGGTGTTACAGCCAGGTATACGTTTGAGCAACGCGCTGTTGTAAACGTGAAGGATTTATCTCCATCGAAGGAGCTGACAGCAGCTCGTTCCTGCTGTCGAAGACGTCGCGCTCCGATCAACTTTAGTTCGGTAAACAAAATATTCTATATAAATCATTTTGTGAAACCATGTCAGAACAATATCGGAGCATAACCGTCTGTTTAGTAGCTGTTTTTTTCCCCCCATGATTTAACGTCTGTACTGCTGTGGTTAGCTTAGCATTTAGCTACTTTACATGCTAACTTCCAGTTAACTTCCAGACGGTAACACTCACAACAAAGTGCTGGTCCTTGTTGAGCCTGGACTTTTTTTTGTGGCTGTTTTATTTTAGTTAAACTGTTATTTAGCTGGTTAGATATTATTGAGACAGTTTACACATCTTTTTTCCAAGACAGACCGTGTCAACAATGACTAGGCCTCAAAACCTGACCCGTCATTAAACCAGAGTTATTAAAGCACATTTAAAATAATGATGTGAATTAAAGAGGAGAAAAGTCACATGAAGCTACATTTGTGTTGAAGTGTGGGTGAGTGGAGCATTTGCTTGGCAGGTCTGTCATTAAATAATATAACTGTGTGTTGCACACGTGTTTATCCATCCATCCATCCATCCATTTTCTTCCGCTTATCCGGGGTCGGGTCGCGGGGGTAGCAGCCTAAGTAGGGAGGCCCAGACTTCCCTCTCCCCAGCCACTTGGAGCAGCTCCTCTGGGGGAATCCCAAGGCGTTCCCAGGCCAGCCGAGAAACATAGTCCCTCCAGCGTGTCCTGGGTCTTCCTCTGGGTCTCCTCCCGGTGGGACATGCCCGGAACACCTCACCAGGGAGGCGTCCAGGAGGCATCCTAACCAGATGCCCGAGCCACCTCAACTGGCTCCTCTCGATGTGGAGAAGCAGCGGCTCTACTCCGAGTCCCTCCCGGATGACTGAGCTTCTCACCCTATCTCTAAGGGAGAGTCCAGCCACCCTGCGGAGAAAACTCATTTCAGCCGCTTGTATCCGAGATCTTGTTCTTTCGGTCATAACCCAAAGCTCATGACCATAGATGAGGGTGGGAACGTAGATCGATCGGTAAATTGAGAGCTTTGCCTTTTGACTCAGCTCTCTCTTCACCACGACAGACCGGTACAGCGCCCGCTTCACTGCGGACGCTGCACCTATCCGCCTATCGATCTCACGCTCCAGTTTTCCCTCATTCGTGAACAAGATCCCGAGATACTTAAACTCCTCCACTTGGGGCAGGACCTCCTCCCCGACCCGGAGAGGGCACGCTACCCTTTTCCGGCTCAAGACCATGGCCTCGGATTTGGAGGAACTGATCCTCATCCCGGCCGCATCGCATTCAGCTGCAAACCGCTCCAGTGAAAGCTGTAGATCACGAGCTGATGAAGCCAATAGGACCACATCATCTGCAAAAAACAGAGAAGCGATTCTAAGGCCACCAAAACGGATCCTCTCAACACCTTGGCTGCGCCTAGAAATTCTGTCCATAAAAGTTATAAACAGAATCGGTGACAAAGGGCAACCTTGGCGGAGTCCAACTCTCACCGGAAACGAGCCTGACTTACTGCCGGCAATGCGGACCAAGCTCTGACACCGGTCGTACAGGGACCTAACAGCCCATATCAATGGGCCTGGTACCCCATACTCCCGGAGTACCCGCCACAGAACCCCCCGAGGGACGCGGTCGAATGCCTTTTCCAAGTCTACAAAGCACATGTAAACTGGTTGGGCAAACTCCCACGCACCCTCCAGGACCCTGTTGAGGGTGTAGAGCTGGTCTAGTGTTCCACGACCAGGACGAAAACCACACTGCTCCTCCTGAATCCGAGGTTCGACTATCCGACGGACCCTCCTCTCCAGAACCCCTGAATAGACCTTACCAGGGAGGCTTAAGAGTGTGATCCCTCTATAGTTGGAACACACCCTACGGTCCCCCTTTTTGAATAGGGGAACCACCACCCCAGTCTGCCAATCCAAGGGAACTGCCCCCGATGTCCACGCGATATTGCAGAGTCGCGTAAGCCAACACAACCCCACAACATCCAGAGCCCTAAGGAACTCAGGACGAATCTCATCCACCCCCGGAGCCTTGCCACCGCGGAGCTTTTTAACCACCTCGGCGACCTCCGCACCAGAGATTGGAGAGCCCGATCCAAAGTCCCCAGGCTCCGCTTCCTCAGTGGAAGACGTGCCAGTAGGATTGAGGAGGTCTTCGAAGTATTCCGCCCACCGACTCACAACATCCCGAGTTGAGGTCAACAGCACGCCATCCCCACCATAAATGGTGTTGGTCGCGTACCGCTTTCCCCCCCTGAGACGCCGGATGGTGGACCAGAATCGCCTCGAAGCCGTACGGAAGTCATTCTCCATGGCCTCTCCGAACTCCTCCCACGCCCGAGTTTTTGCCTCAGCAACCACCCGAGCCGCATGCCGCTTGGACTGCCGGTACCTATCTGCTGCTTCCGGGGTCCCACAGGCCAAAAAGGCCCAATAGGACTCCTTCTTCAGCTTGACAGCATCCCTCACCGCCGGTGTCCACCACCGGGTTCGAGGGTTGCCACCACGACAGGCACCAACAACCTTGCGGCCACAACTCCGATAAGCTGCCTCGACAATAGAGGCGCGAAACATGGCCCACTCGGGCTCAATGTCCCCCGCCTCCCTCGGAACGTGTTCAAAGCTCTCCCGGAGGTGGGAGTTAAAGCTCCGTCTTACGGGAGACTCTGCCAGACGTTCCCAGCAGACCCTCACAATACGTTTGGGTCTGCCAGGTCTGACCGGCATCCTCCCCCACCATCGGAGCCAACTCACCACCAGGTAGTGGTCAGTTGACAGCTCCGCCCCTCTCTTCACCCGAGTGTCCAGGACATGCGGCCGCAGATCAGATGAGACGACAACAAAGTCGATCATTGAACTACGACCTAGGGTGTCCTGGTGCCAAGAGCACATATGGACACCCTTATGCCTGAACATGGTGTTCGTTATGGACAATCCATGACGAGCACAGAAGTCCAACAACAGAACACCACTCGGGTTCAGATCAGGGGGGCCGTTCCTCCCAACCACACCCCTCCAGGTCTCACTGTCATTGCCCACGTGAGCGTTGAAGTCCCCCAGCAGAACAAGGGAGTCCCCAGGAGGCGCACCCTCCAATACCCCCTCCAAGGACTCCAAAAAGGGTGGGTAATCTGCGCTGCCGTTCGGCGCATAGGCACAAACAACAGTCAGAGCCCGTCCCCCCACACGTAGGCGAAGGGAGGCTACCCTCTCGTTCACCGGGGTGAACCCCAACGTACAGGCACCGAGATGGGGGGCAACAAGTATGCCCACTCCTGCTCGGCGCCTCTCACCAGGGGCAACTCCAGAGTGGAAGAGTGTCCAACCCCTCTCAAGGAAACTGGTTCCAGAGCCAGAGCCATGCGTTGAGGTGAGTCCGACTATTTCTAGCCGGAACCTCTCAACCTCACACACTAGCTCAGGCTCCTTCCCCACCAGAGAGGTGACATTCCATGTCCCAATGGCCAGCTTCTGTAGCCGAGGATCAGACCGCCAGGGTCCCCGCCCTCGGCCACCACCCATTCCACAATGCACCCGACCCCTTTGGCCCCTCCCACAGGTGGTGAGCCTATGGGAAGGGGGACCCACGTCTCCTCTTCGGGCTGTGCCCGGCCGAGCTCCATGGGTGAAAGCCCGGCCACCAGGCGCTCGCCAACGTGCCCCTCCTCCGGGCCTGGCTCCAGAGTGGGGCCCCGGTGACCCGCGTCCGGGCGAGGGAACATTGTTTCCATTTATATTACTCATCACGTGTTTATATTATTTATATTTATCTATATTATTTAATGACAGATCTGTTGGGTGGGTGCTTT
Source organism: Garcialebias charrua (assembly GCA_038048925.1). Lineage (NCBI taxonomy): Eukaryota > Metazoa > Chordata > Actinopteri > Cyprinodontiformes > Rivulidae > Garcialebias > Garcialebias charrua. The sequence continues at coordinate 15,042 of JBBPBX010024156.1, read as the reverse complement.
ATTTGCTCACATTTTAGTACAAATACTGTACTGTACACACTGTCTATGACAAGACAAGTTTTCTTTTTCTACTTTACAGAAGAGTGAAGGGCCGTGATCCATCCAGAGATAAGATTGTACACCTGGGTCCAGTCTCAGATCTACACCTTGGATTCCTGTGGAGTTGGCTGAAATCGGACAGTTCCACATGAAGAGAAATCTGTTCAGTTTGCTGGTCTCCATCATTGCTTGTTGAATTGGTTTTGATCTTTATTCTGTGCCAATTCATTTTCATTAAGACAACACCACCCACAGTTGTCATATTGTACAGTATTCAGTTTCAACTGTTTTAAATGTATAATTATAGCTTTTATTCTGAACTTTGTCAGTCTCCTGGGTGATGAAAACTTATAAGCAAAATGAATGTTTTTATGCTTTGCACATGTGAATAAAAACACTGGCCTAAGAACAATCAAGACCTTTAGTTTTTATTTATGTGTATTACAATGAGTAGTATGGGTGACATCACAATGAAACTACTTCACATTATTAGACATTGAACAGTGTATTTTAATTATTGAAATGACAACAAAAAGAACAAATGTAAATGAACAGCAGATTTACTTATAGATTTTATTTTAACTGGTTTGTTGCTGTGTACGACTGCACAAAAATTCTGGACCAAGTCGAGTTTCCATCCATGTCCTGGGAGTCTGCTGGTGATTGAAGATTCTACGACCTGACAGAGTACCTTAACACAGAAATTTTTAGATATGGAGTACATAATTTCTATGTTTCTCTTTTGTATATAATATATATACTCTACACCATGAATGTTTTTGTTGAAAAGCTTATGTAATAGTGTATGTATGAAATAAACTGAAAAATAACTTATGTTTTTTGTTTTATTCAACCACAATGTAACAGGTTCTTTAAATGGCAACACATGGTTTTCTCAAAACAACAATGTACATATTTCATATTATCTTGTCTTTGAATATTGCAGAAAATATATAACTACTTTATCATCAACTTGTTAATTAAACAGCATGTGTTTCAACTTTGTACATTTTACTTGTGACATTTTCAACAAATTTCTATTAAATGTCTGCTTTCATTCACAGCACAGACTTGAACTCTGACTACATTAATGTCTGGCTGTGATCTAAATATTCTGATATCAGATAAGTGATGTACCTTCCACAGTGTCCAGTCAGCCTGTCCGTGAGCAATGAGATGGGACGTTAACTGTGCCTCACCTGTCACTAAACTGACTGAGCAGTGACAGCTGAGGCACAGTTAACGTCTTATCTTCGCAGTTAACGTCTTATCTTCGCAGCTTCTTAAAACATCCTTGGAATGTATCCACCTCTTATGTGCTGCCATTTACGTAAGGTAAAGGAAACTTTTGTGTAAAAAAATTTATAAATCGCTAGCAAGTATGTTACCCCACAATCGTAAACAATAGCGCGGGACTGCGGGCGGAAGTACACTCCCGGCTTCCGCTATGAATTATGGGTAGTGGCGCAAAATCGAAAATAAGGTGGACATTGCTTTGTAGAGTCATATCCTCCCGGTTATCCTCCCTCTGACTTTTCAGCAAGTGGTTTTCTCTCTTATCCCTAATAAATCTAAAACCTCATAGATTGCAGCTGGTTCCATCCTATCTCAATCTTAAATGTAAACAGTAAAATCCTTTACAAAATGCTGGCCTGCCACTTAGAAGAAGTTCTGCTCTCAATCACAGCTGATGACTAGATAGGTTATATTAAATGTAGTCATTCCTTTTTAAACATTAGACGCCTATTGAATATTCTTTATGGTCCTACTCTGCCCGACATTCCAGAAATGTTACCATCACTTGATGCTAGGGCTGGGCAGTTTCTCAATATTTAAAAAATACTGGGATAATTTCATACGCGATATAAGATGGGACTACAGTAGTCTCTCGCTACTTCACGGTTCGTTTATCACATATTTGCTATACATGTATCGCGGTTTTTTAAAGTAAGATTGGACATGACACAATTGGCTGATTGATGATGAGCCATGGGTTGTTTATTTTAAATAAATTATTTTAAATGATTTTGCACCATGCGTGCAGCCCACAAGTGCAGGGGAAAGCTCCCTCCTGCAGCTGATCAGCTGATCTACTTCTCTGCCACGCACACACATTTCTACGGCATCAGCTTTGTGAATATTAACCCTTTGCTGTCCAGATGCACCAATCAACTTTTGCCTTCCAACTTAAAATTCAAAGTACCGTATTTTCTGGAATATAGGTCGGACCTGAATATAGGTCGCATTGTCCAATTATTGCCAAAGAATTGGAAACATCCATATATAGGTCGTACCTGAATATAGGTTGCACCTACGTCAAAATGTGGACCGTGTTTAGCTCTGCTGCAAATGTCTGCCACAGGAGCACACAGCAAGGCTTTTAAGAAGATTAACACTTAAAAACAATTATTTGTTTGATAAAAATTATAGCAAATATGTGTCTGAGCTGAACTTTTCTTTAATAAATGAATAATTTTAGCAGGATAAACACCTAAAAATATATATTTGTTAGCTAACATTATTGTAAGAATGTGTCTCAGTTTAATTTTTGTTAATAAATGATTACAAATCAGCTTATTTTATAAAAAGCCATAAATAGGTCACACCTGAATATAGGTTGCAGGGCATGCAAAAATGATAAAAAGCAGCGACCTATATTCCGAAAAATACGGTATGTCACATTGTAAAATCGTCATAATCATAAAATATAAACTTTTTAAAAGTTATTTTTAATTATTTTAGAACTTCTATGTTCAGTTGTTTCAGTGTAATTGGTCAAGTAGTACATTTCTGCTTTGTGCTGCAGAGCTGAAGCTGTGTGACATCTATTTGATGTCCTGCTGCACTTCTCTTCTGTACAATTTAAATTTAAATGCTGTAACATTTTAAATAAACAATCCATGCTGCATGGATTGTTTATTTAAAATGTTACAGTATTTAAATTGTTTATTAAGGAGGGAGATTGGGAGTAAGAGGTGATGAGTGAGTGTGGTTGCAGTCTGGCACATCATGACAAAGTTTACTGAACTTTAACTGAACTTGAACTTAGACTACTGTATCCCTACTTCATGGTTTTTCACTTATAATGGTTGGTGTGGTCCCTAACACCCACAATAAACGTGGGGCAACTTACTGTATATTGTCTATATTGATATTTCTATGATGAGTTATACTAGACTTGAAAATATGTGTAGTTCTTTTCCTGCCGTCTGCACTGCCAACTGTACGCGGCCCCTCCTTCTCCCTCACTGAGTACAAACACAGCCCCTCACCTGCGCGCTACCCCTGCTTCCTGCTTCTCCAGGTAGGCAGGAGTTTAGCACAAGTAAACAGAGGTGAGGATATGGAAGAGAAGAAGAGCGGGTGAGCAAAAAGAAAAACAACAGCTGTTATTTGGAGATGACTTGGATTTAAATTGTCACATGAGCAGCAGAAAAAGTTTTCTGTAGACAATGCCAAAAACAAGTCCCAACAAAAGTTCGGCGCTACGAATCTTTTTCACCATTTAAAACAGCACTATAAGTGGAGTGTGAAGTGTGTGTGAAGCTGCAGCTCTGACTGACTTCAGTCTCCTTCCCAGAAACAAACCATGGGTCAAAACTCATTTAGCTGTGCTGTGCCTCATGAGAGGAACAGTGAGCGGTAGTGCGACATTAATAAATCAGAAGCTTATCATATTGCTAAAGATGCGATCCCAGTCTCAACTGTGGAACAAGATGGCTAAAGAAGACCCGTTGTATTTGGAAGTGGTGACGCAGAGGTTAGAGAAGGTGGTCCTTTTGTAAAGGACACATACTATGTTTGTATGCAAGACAACTGATATTAGGTTATCGATTGATTGATAAGTAAGTAAGTAAACTTTTATTTATATAGCACCTTTCACAGATATAAAATCACAAAGTGCTTTACATATACAGTAGCCTGGTTAAAACCAGACCCTTGTCCTTCACTTCGCTTCGTACTAGGGTCTGGACTTTCTGTTATAGAGAACTGATTCTTGGTGGAGGCGTGGCCTCTGCTGAGGAACAAAACCATTGGATCTTAGAAAAATTTTGAACAGGGAAAAGCATTCTGCTCCCTCCCCCTCAGAGCCATATATGGCTGCACCCCCGTGGTCTGCTGAACTTGACATCAGCTGCAGCTCCGCCTCCTGCTGCATTTTCTCTCGCTGCCGCTGCATATTCTGTGTTTATATGTTAATAAAAGGTTCTAAAAAATAAAATAAAACCATGGAGCGCTGGTCCAGAAGACCAGAAAATCTGCAGGGACTCGGGCAGCAACGTAAAACTCTAGTTTAATTCTCTCGTGACAACCTGAGGCATTTCCTCATTCAACTCAGCGGAGGGAGAGGAGGAGGAGGAGGGAGGAGGGAGCGATCACTTGACTTTTGGCAAAAAAACAAAAGAAAACTCCAGATAAGGGATTAAGAAGGGGAATTTAATACATTTGTGTCACATATAAAACAGTCCTGCATCGCTTTGCATCGCTTTGAATGAGAACATGCGGATGCTCGCTGGCTGCGCGCTGGGACAGGTGGGGGCGTGGGTTAGGGGCCAAAAACTCTGCCTTCTGTTCTCTGATTGGTCCGGTCAAAAATCTACCGGAGAAATCCTTCTCTATGGGAGAAGTCCCAGACGGAGCAGTGAAGGGAAATGAGAATTGAGCGGAGCTGCGTAGGAAGGCGAGGGCCAGGCTACATATACAGTGATACAGTTGAAGCGTGGGTGGGTATTATGTTCATGTTTAGGTTTGTATTGCTTCTATGCATCAATAGTCAAATTGGTGAAAAACCTGCCCCTGTGGACCCTGTTTTCATGTGGAAGAAGAGCTGGAGCAGCCAGCTTACTGTGAGAACAAACACAGATCACCACCATTGCAATCTTGTTATTTCACTGTAGTCTAGAAGACAAAAATCAAAAAGTTATACCTATTACTGTGCCAAGAAGCAGAGCTACAGACAATCAGTCTGAAGCTATTTGCCCTGTATTGTTGTTGCAGCTCTGTTTTGATGTGTGATCTACAGAGTTTGACATGCTTTCTATTACTGCCGCACAATACCCTTGGCATACAGGGTGAGTGAAGAGAAAAAGGTGAGACAAGTGTTTGTTTGTACTGCTCACCTTTCAATCTGTGACAGGAACTTTGTCTCGAAGATGCCCCGAGTCTTCAGTCTCTCTGACAGTTTGCCTCTGAACAGCAGGCCTTTGGAAGTGAAATCTAGGAGCACGTTCCTCACAATTTCACCAAGGTACATGCCGCTGATCATCTTCTCATACCTTCATAAGAAGACACAAACTGATAAGGTTGCACATTTACATGAAGGTAAAATTTACATTTTCATGCTATCCAAAACTAATAGTTACTTACAGCCACACACATTATTATTATTTTTTAAATGTCTCTTCTACACTATATTTAGGAAACAAGTACCGTAAACACCGGTGTATAATACGCCCCGGTGTATAATACGCTTTGGCCAATATTTGGAAATAAATCAGAAAAATCGGTAGATAATACGCTTCGGTGTATAATACGCGCTGCCGTGACAGTCTTTTTTATGGCCACTAGATGGCACCAGGATACGCATCCAGGTACAGTCTGCAAGTAAACAGACTACAGTATAGGGTGCATTAGCGCCCATAGCGGCCGAAACTGGTACTGCACATTTTTAGGCCAAAATGAAAAACAGCGAATCAGAGCCAAAAATTGATCTAAAAATCTGGGAAAAAATCTGTAGATAATACGCTTCGGTGTATAATATGCAGGACATTCAAATGAGCAATAAAAGTGCGTATTATACACCGGTGTTTACTGACGATGAAAATTAGAGCAATGTTTCTTTAAATTATATGTACAGAGGTAGGTTTAAAGTAGTTTTTATTTGATTATATTTATTAATTATTAATATTTTTAGGTAGAACTGGGGAAGGTACTTAAAAGAAGTCAGTATGCTACCTGTAACAGATAGTGGTCAGCAGAGTCAGGTGTGATTTTTGACAAGTGAACCATGCTAACTGTATTGCACCAGGACTATTAAAAGTGTAAAATGGAACCATGTAAAATAACTAACCTCAAAAACATACCAGTTTAAGAGAACATAATATTCTATATTTTTGTTTCACGTAATTTTTTAATAAAACACGTTTTACCTGGTGTAGTTGGACGGATGTCTTTATTGGAACAATAACCACAGTTTGTGTAACATGATAATGAGCTCAATATCAAAATCCAAACTGATTTATTTTTACACAAAAATGATCAAACTAGAAGTGTGTGTTGAATAAATTATAAGAGAAATTAATTAAAAAACATAAAAACAAATGAAATACCTGTATTATTTAAAAAAAATTGTAAAAAATAAAAAATAAAATAATTTTTTTGCGGATTTATTTTTCTTCCTGTCAGACAAAGTAGATGTAAAAATGATAAAAGTGGTCAATGTTGATGCTCTGGCTCATTGGCAGAAATTAATATATTCATATACAGACAGGTTGTTCAGTTGGTTGATGTAAATATTCTTCTCCCCCAAATTAAACAACTAAAATATCCTCTTAGAATAATGGGAATTCCAGCTTTTTTTAGTTGGAGTCTGAAAAAAAAAAAATCCTCATTTAGTGTTGAGATTGAATAAACATTAGATAAGATCACAGAATTCTCCCTGAAAGCATGCAGAGCTGGGTATACTGCAGGCACATATTCAAAGAACCTCAATTTAAATGACAATAGGAACATTTAATTGATCATTATTTTATCGTGTCACACCAAAAAGACAGCCATGTCTCTGATCTGTAATTGATCAGAGTTTGATAAACAGAACAAAACCAGGTTAACTATATGGAAACTACTTCATAACAGATAATCATATTTATAGTTTTGCTATTTTTGGGTGTAACTGGGACCTTGTGTACACAATTTGGTTTCACCTCTTGTACCACATGCGATGCAAATAACAATAAAGAACCTTGAATCTTGAATCATCCAATTCATGAATGATAATTCTTTTTAAATTACCAACTAAAAAGAAAAGAGAAGAAAAAAGTGTGCTTGATTGTACTTTGTTTCTACATAGTACTGCTTTTAAACACCGTATTTTCCGGTGTATAGGTCGCACCTTTTTATGTTTTTTTTTCAAGGCCTGCAACCTATACTCAGGTGCGACCTATATATGGCTTGTTATCACTTTCGGTGAAACAAATTTTTAAATCCAGCTCATTTCACAATTACGTTCATTTATTAAGGAAAAGTTCAGCTCAGACATATATTTGCTATAATTTTTATCAAACAAATAATTGTTTTTAAGTGTTAATCTTCTTAAAAGCCTTGCTGTGCGCTCCTGTGGCAGACATTTGCAGCAGAGCTAAACGTAGGTGCGACCTATACACCGGTGCGACCTATCTAGGGATTTTTCCAATCTATTGGTGATAATTGGACAATGCGACCTATACACCGGTGCGACCTATACACCAGAAAATACGGTACATATAAATACCTCTGTTTCCCAGGAAAGTTGGAGCAATCATCAACAGCATGATCGAACTGTGTGCAGAAGTCGTCCAGTTCACCACTGTCACCAAACGCACCCCACTCAACGTTGACACACATCTGACCCTCGTTTCCCTCCACCATTTCAATGTTGTGCATTTCTTCCATGTAGCAGGCGTTGGTGCCAGTGCCTGAATTAAAAACAGATGTTACATGTACCTTTCGGGAAAATTAAACAATGGATCATGATGAATCAGTTCACAGGACCTGAATTAACCTTGTTAGAATATAACCTACAGTTTGCTCATAATGCATTTAAATATTTAATTATTTTAGAAGAAAAAAAAAACGGACAGTCAGGAAAGGGTGGATGGCAGACAGACGTACCTACAATAAGTCCAACCTCACATTTGGGGTCCTCGTAACCACAGGTCATCATGGTTCCCACTGTGTCATTTACTATTGCCACAAAGTTCAAGTCAAACTCCTAAATACAGAGACAAGAGACCAATTTACCAGTACATCTTTTAAGTTAAAAGCAAATGTTTTAATATTTACAACCACAATTGAAAAATAAAGTTTGAGCGCTGTGTGAATTTATTAAAAACAGAATGCAATGACTTGCAAATGTCAAGCCATCTTTTATTTACAGTGGAACATAGTTAATAAAATATGAAATGTTTAGGGGATCATTGACAATTATCACCATTTTCAGGAGCATACAGAACATACAATATTTGAAGACACCCTCTGCTCTGCCTCTTTGGTTTTACTTGACTAGACTGATTTCTGAAAGCTCACTTGAGGGCAGGACGTGGATGCTTTACCTGTGATTTATGAACCGTTAGAGAAAGTACTGGTCTGTGCAGCTATTTTGCTGAACTGTCTTTTAAACAAAGTCAACATTTACCATGTGGAAGAATATGTCAGAAGTGCTTATCAAACCCATTCAACTTTTTTTTTTGAAAAGCTAAACCAGTCCTTGAACCACCCTCAGAGTACAGTTTGTACGCTTGTAAAAACAAATAAATAAATAAATAACAACTCACCCCTAAACTAATTCTATAATGTGTAATTCAGAACAAAAATAAAAGGTCATTTTCAATTTGATGGAAGCAACACATCTAAAAAAATGTTGGGCTTGATGCAACACAAGACTGAATAAAGAAAAAAAAAACAATGAAAAACAGCTGGAGAAGAATTTTGCAATAATTTGATTAACTGGCAGGTCAGTAACAGGACTGGAGAAAAAAAAAAGCATAATTTAATGATGGTGAATCTCTCAAAGTGAAGCTGGGCAGAAAAAAAATGGTGAGGAGACTGGCGTCTAAAATGGCAACAGAAAATCAGAATATAGTTTTTCAGTAGAAATTTGGGGAGATTTTGAATATGCCATGATCTATAGTTACAGTATAATATCCATCCAGCCATCATCTTTTTTACCTGCTTCTTTCATTTCAGGTAACGGGGGCACTGGGGCCCATACCCAGCAGCCACCGTGTGAATGGCAGGGGACAATATGAGCAGGTCTCCACTCCATCACAGGGACACACAGAGACACATACATTTTTATTTTTTTATTTTTACGTCAACATGTGCACTGACCTGCTTGCGCCGAACTGCATCTTTAAGTAACATAACAACATCTTTCCCCTCACAGTCGCTGGCTTTGAAACCTTTTGTCCACTTCAGGAGGATCCCCTGAACATATGACAGCAGGGATTTATTAGAAAATATACCTGCAACAGAATACACTCCATACATTAGACAATTTTAAAGCATGTCAACAGCTAGAGATCAGAATTATCTTTGTAACAGTCTAAACTAAAAACATGCAGATGTTTAACTGTATAAACTGTATAAAAAAATTATAAAGAGTACCAAAATTAAAAAGTAATGTTAAAGCTGCTGCCAGTGGCGCATTAGGGTCACCATGGTAACCACACACCTGTATCTGTCACTCCCTGACCCCAAACATAAGAGAAACTGCATCAAAGATCAAGCCTCAAACATTTGTTGTGCACAAACTATAAATCAGATCTTATTTATTGAGCCGTAAGCTGCAGAAAAATAATGGTCACATGTGAAATGTGTGTTCATACAGTGTCTAATGTAGCAGATGACAAATTAAAAAGACACTTCACTTTCAGATTTAAAGAAACCTATGAAAGGTTGGCAGTAACTCTCTACATTATGGGAGATTTGAGAGAAAAATCATAATCCTTATAGAAGTGAGAGATACACAGAGTTTCTAAAAGAAGATAAATATTCCTAGATTATGTTTAATGTGTAGATGTACCAAAAGAAACTGTGGAAGAAGTTTGTCTGCAAAAGCTATGAAAGACTAAGAGATTTCAAAAGTTAGAGTTTGATATCTTTAGCTGTCACTTTACCATTACTATAAAAAATGTCCAAAAGCTGTGATTGAGTCAAAATGTAAAATATATCAAAATGCTAGTTCAGACATGTAAAGTTGTACTTTCTGTTTCTATTGTGATGTCTGTCTGATTGACAACTCTAAAGAGGGCTGGGTGTTCTCACCTGCTGTGCTAAAATCCCATTGATTACCACTGGGTTTGTTTTGTCCGGTCGTTGACTACCGGTAATTCTGTTAAAGCTGTGCAATGTACTAGCCTGGCCCTCGCCATTCCTACGCAGCTCCGCGCAATTCTCATTTCCCTTCACTGCTGGGTCTGGCATTTCTCCCATCCACAAGGATATCTCGTAGATTTTTGACCGGACCAATCAGANACACACACACACACACACACACACACACACACACACCCCAAGAACTTCTGTGCAGGTTTATCAGAAATGATCAAAATCTTACAAGGACTATGGGCTATCTGGAAGTTTTTGGTAATACCACTATCCAACCTCATGGCCTTTCCTCTTTTTCTATCTATATATTCTGATGAAGAATAAGAGGCCGTGCTCTCAAGTAGCAGCAGCAACGTGCACTCCGCCATCTTTCAGACAACTGCACGAACATAATCTCATTGTATCTCGGTACATGATAATAAAGATTGTTCTGATTCTGGCTTGCATCATGAAGGACCCCACTCAACCAGCACACACTTTTGCCCCACTCCCCTCAGGCAGAATGTTGTCTGCAAGTGTAGAACCACTAGACTGAGGAACAGCTTCTGAAGCTGTTAGACTCATGAATCTCTAACAAGAAAAATCACTGTAAAGAAAAAAAAATCATCATAATGCCACGTTAATTGGTGATATGTAACTTATTCTGTGCTGCTGATTATTCATGCTGCTGATCTCATGCTGCTGATTATCTCATTCTACTGTATTTATTCATAACCACTTGCTCACGACAGCCTCATGTTGGGCTGCTGTTTAATCTACCATATTGTTTTACATTATTAATGTTTAGTGTATCTTATAGATCCTTATGTACTGTTTCTTTTGATACTTTAAATGTTGCTGTTTTTGGGTGTGACCTGTGTACACAATTTCATTCCACTTCATGTACCACATGTGATGGAAACAACAAAAAAGTTGACTTGAACTTGAACTTTTAAATAAACCAATGCATTCTTAGTTTATTACACGCGTCATACTGCACAGAGACACTGCTTCCTTCAAATCAAGACTCATCCAAACTAATTGTAATTTGCAATATGGGCTGGTTTTTTTTGGTCGTGTTAAATTAATAACTTACTGCTGACTCAGGATGAGAAGGCAGAAGTGAGCGACTCAGCAGAGAGCTGATTTAAGAGGAATCAAACATCAATGATCTACAGCTGCTCTGTCCTGCAGAGGACCATGGACTCTGTCCATCCAACACCATGACCCCAGCTGACCCCAGCTGACATCAGCTGGAGGCGGCGTGCACCCCATGTCAGCTGTCCATCACAGGGCTAACATAGAGTGACTGACCGTGCACGCTCACATGTACACTGCATGTTTACACAGTGGAAGTAAAGTGGAAAGTAGGGGTGCATAGAAAAAAATCAGTTTTTTTAAAGAATCTAGATTCTTAGTCCTGACGATTCAGAATCATTTCTAAAAGCCCCAAAATAGATTTTTTTACATTAAAACCCAAAAGATAAAGAAAATAAAACCATATCTCATAGTATATGAAAGAATACATAACATGAAAGGTGGCATAAAGAAGAAGAAATCTTATTTTATCTGCCCCTTTTTCAAAAACAAAACAAGTTCAAACAATCAATACAAACAATAATCTTCTATAAGTAACAGAGCAAAAAACCAACCTAATACAGGGAGTCCCCGACTTACGGCAACTCGGACTTACGAACGCATCTCATTAAAAAACATAAATTTTTTAAATAAATGAATACATGAATACATGTACAGTACTGTACAGTCGCCAAGCACTTAGCCTATCTTAACACGTTTTTTAAAGATGAAGGAGTGAGTTGAATTGTCTCCCTCCTCCCTAGCAGGCTCCATTCACATAAAAGGAGCTAGCTCCCTTTATGTGAAATGGAGACAATTCAACTTACTCCTTCATCTTTAAAAACTGTGTTGGTATAGGCTAAGTGCTTGGTGACTGTACAGTATCATTTACAACAAAAACATATATATATTTTTTTTTTTTTTGATTTTTTATGTGATCCGACTTACGCCGTTTTCGACATACGAACGGTCCTTAGGTCCGGAACTTGTTCGTAAGTCGAGGACTCACTGTACTAGTTATTTAAGTTACAGAATTTAATGCATTCCTGTATCATTTGTTCCTATTTTTGGTATAAATATCAAATAATTTGATACAATAAGGACCATAAAATTATTGTTTTAAATAAACGTTCTATTTGTTTACATTGTTGTTTAATTTTTTTCAGTTTAAAATTATTGTTTTAAATAAATGTTCCATTTGTTTACATTGTTGTTTATTCTTTTCAGCTTGTCAGTGTCAGGATGGCACTAGGATGGCACCATCTAGTGGGTATCCTTTGTTCTGTTCTCCTTTTGTTTTCTGTCAGCCAGCTCTAGATATTTGTTTTTAGTTTTATTTAGTTTCCCTTGTACCAGTTTTCCTAGCTTCATGGTTAGCCTTATTCCCTAGATCCTGCCCCAGTATTTATTAATGTTTAGGTTTGGTAATTCCCCTGGTCTCCTTGTTTATCAGTTCTTACTTCTTGTATTTAGTTTCTACATCTCCAGTCCTTTACTTCTAGTTTAAGTCTCCTTGTTTATTTACTCTTAGTTTAACCTTTTATTAGTTTCCCTTCTGGTCTCAATGTTTGATCACTCTTGGTTTGACCTCCAGTTTAGTCTCCTTTTATTTAAACCTTTATTTATTTAGTATACCAGTCCTGCTCTGTGTCTTTAGTTAGTTAATTGTTCCCAGGTGTTTTGTGATTGCGTCCTGTCTTGTCTCTGTGTATAAATAGCCTGTCTGTCAGTTAGTTCCTTGTGGTGTCCTCGTTGGGTCTCCCCTGATGTCTCCTGTGTTGATCATGTCTCCTAAGAGTGAGTTTGCTGCCCTGTCAGCTTTTTGATTTATTATCATTAAATATCTATTTTTGTATTCCTGCCTCCTGTGTCTTGTCTGCACCACTGGGTTCAAGCCTGCCTGTAAACCCTGACAGTCAGTTAAAAAACTGAAACTAAATTTATGACCATTTTAATAGAAAAATTGTTTCTGAATCAATCGTTTCTGAATCGAAAAATCGATTTTGCATTGAATCTTGACACCAAAAATCGGAATCTAATCAATTCTCCAGACACTGAGAGTTTAGGGTTTGACCTCAAACCTGTCGGTTTAAAAGGTTTCTTGCATCTTTGTCACGTCAGGAGTGGATGAATAATTTGTTCCAGCTCTTGATGCTAAAGCTTCAACTCTAAATTAGCAGCTAAAAAGACCCAATAAACACCACGTTACAACCAGCTACAGTTTTTTGTCTGCACAGAACCAGAGAGGAACTCACTTTTACAAAAACTGTTTACTCATTTTTAAAGCACCTGATTTTTTTTTTTTTTTTTTATCAGGAGAACATACAACAATTAACAATACATATATTTTACGAAACTTACATGACTTCTCCAAATAAAATTTTCTTTTCTCCCCTTTTCTCCCCTCCCCTCCCTCCCCCCTCCCACAACCAAACATATCACACCCCACTAACCTAACCAAAAACAAGACGAAATGAACAAAAAAAAAAAAAAAATAAAAAAATAAAAATAAAATAAAAAAAATAAATAAAAAAATAAATAAAATAAAAAAGGGGGGAGGAGGGGGGATAGGACGGCATCAAAAAACTAAAAGGAAACGAGTGTTTTACCCATTCATTTATTCTTCAGAGTTAAGTCACATGGTAGTGTGATGAGTTAGTCCCATCAGTCTGTGCATTGAGCATGAATCAGGGTATCAGTCTGTATGTTGTGAAGGCAAAGATTTTACATATGACACAAAGGGTGCCCATTTATAAGTAAATTTTTCAGAACTACCTTTCACTGTTAATGAAATTTTTTCTATTTTCAAGAATGATCTTACGGTGTTAAGCCATTGCGATGTGGATGGAGGTGTGGGAGATTTCCACGCGAGCAAAATACAGCGCCTGGCAAGGAGAGAACAGAAGGCTAGGACCTCCCTCTGCTGGCGGGATAGGTTAAGTGTGGTCCCTGGAACTCCAAAAATGGCAATAAGTGGATCATTCTGAATCTGGATCTTAAAAACTCCTGAGAGTATGGAGAAGAAGTATTTCCAGAACCCTTGTAATTTTGGGCAGAAGAAGAACATATGACTTAAGTTGCAAGGTGAGGCCTGACATCTATCACATTGATCTGAAATTGAATGGAAAATTTTTGATAGACGGGACTTTGAAAAATGTACTCTATTTATTACTTTAAACTGTATTAGTTGTAGTCTGGCACATGGTGTACTCTGGCGTATGCTGAGAATAACTTTATCCCACCATGACTCTGACAGTTCAACACCCAATTCCCGTTCCCATGCAGTTCTGGTTTTACCTGATGAGTCGGTCTCAATTGCCATAAGTTTTCCATAAATAATAGAAAGAGGAGATTTCAGATTAGGCTTCAAAGCTAGGAATTCGACCCATGGTGGGTCATTAGGCAAAGTTGGAAAATTTGGAAACCGTGATGAAACGCAATGTCTAATTTGGAAATAAAGAAATAAATGTGAAGTGGGTAGATTAAATTTAGAAGACAATTCTGAAAAACTAAGGAACAAACCATCTTCGTAAAGGTCTCTCATTGTTCTAATACCTCTCTCATGCCAAATTCTATAGGCAGCATTAGTAGATGCTGGAGAGAAAATGTGATTCTTTAATAACGGCATTTTATTAGATGGTAATACAAATTTAAAATGGGACCTAAATTGTGACCAGATCCTGAGTGTGGAAAGCACTATAGGATTTGTAGTAACAGAGGATAGTTTAATTGGTAATGATGAATAAATAATTGAGGCAGGTGAAAAAGATGCAGAAATCGATTGAACTTCAAGTTTGCACCAAATCAGATCCGGTGAATTTAACCAATAATTCAGTTTATGAATATGCGAGGACCAGTAAT